>VYZM01003239.1:322112-343119 GCA_013398915.1 Dromas ardeola
GCAACGAAACCTTCGGCCGGAGCCGCCGGAGGGAGCGGAGCGGCCGAGTCCGGCCCTGCCCGGGGGTCCCCGGCCGGGAGGGAGCCCCAGCCCACGGCCGCTGCTGTCTCTCCGCAGATTCCGAGGATGTCTCCTCCAGCGACCGGAAAATGTCCAAATCCTCCCTAAACCAGAGCAAGAAACGAAAGAAGAGGCGGCACAGGTAAGCCAGCGGCCGCTACCCCGCCGGATCACGCCGCCCCCCTCCCCAGGCCACCGGGCACCGGCAGCCCCGAGCACCGGCGGTTCCCACCCGCTCCGGCCCGGAGCGAAGTACCCCTCCCGGCGGCGAGCCCCGGAGCCCCTGCGGCTTCTCCCCCGGGCCCTTTCCTTTCTTCTTTCTCCCCGTCGAAAATAAATCGGATCTGGGGACGTGCCTTTAGGGAGCGGGGGGAGATTGGCCACAGGTGTCATTTTATTTAATTTTTCTGGCTGCGGATCCAGGTATCCCGAGCCCCAAACCCGAGCAGCCCGTGAGCATTTGGGCGGGATGTGGATCACCAGTGCTCAGGGGGAAAAAAAAAATAAATCATCAACCTGTCCGAAACTGAAGCAGTTAAATAATCAAAACTATTCCCTGCTCCACGTATAGCCATCTTAATATTGGCTGTCAGCAAGAGAGATTTTCTATTAATGATTTAAATATTTTATTACTTATAAATAAATGTTTTGGCAATAGATTAAATAGTTAGGAATCAGACACAGTCTGCAGAGAAGCTGAAGAAGGCTGGGGAATTGGTTAAGGAAACAAGGATCCACTTTGGGAGATCCAGAGGGGATTTGATTTCCCCTCGGGAACAGTCAGGGTTATAGACTTTGCCTGACTTCTCCCACAGTTAAAATGGAGTTGGATTGTCTGTGCCTTATAAACAGAAACGAAAAATCCCGTGCTGGGTTCTGGCATTGCTGTGGCCGGAGAGTCAGGACAAAGGAAGGCCAGACACCATCCACCGAGGGTGATTTAGGAATAATTAAATCAATCCTGCCACAGTGCAGGAAGGGTGGATTAAAAGATGCCCCAGTGAAAGCTTAGCAGGATGCAGGGTGGAAGGAGACCGACTGTCCCAGGAGATGTCCTGCTATGCGTGCAACAGGACACTTGGGCTGGAGGGCTCATCCCAAATCCCGGGTCCCTTCCCAGGTAAATGGTCCCAGTTTGGGTGCCCTGGAGTAAATACGGGTTCATTTTCTTTGTGGACCGGACAGGGCTGGGTGAAAACACAGCAGAGGCTGGTGTACAGGTGATGGTCTGGGTGGGAGAGAGGAAACGAAATTGAGATTTGTTTTATTTTCAGTTCTAGGCAGAAACAAACCTGCAACATTTAGCTGTAGTTGTATATTCTGTACTAAATGGTTAAGACCTCCAGTTGTACCAGGAATGGTCTGGGAGCAATAGTCGGCGAATATCTGCAGGGTAGAGACACAAAAAGGGAGAGTGGATTGTGCATTGCGAAAGGGACAGGGGCTACCCAGGGACGAGAGCTAAAAGGAGAAAACTTCAGCAGAATGTTAGGCAAAACCCTCCCGCCGGTGAGCCTTGCTGGGCTTCGGCGCTCTGGTCAGAGGAGGGTGGAGAAGGTGGCTTGTAATCTAAACTGAATCAAAAATTGCAATGATTTTTACTGTGGTCCCAGAGAGAGAAAATACACGAGTCAATGTGCCTCTGCTGTCCCTAGAGTTCGCAGATTTGTTGGGGCTGAAGGGAAACTGTTTGAAAAGAAAATGGATTTAGGAGTGAATTTAAAGAAGGACCTGATTGCAGGCAGGTCCCTTGCATTTGCATGCTGCGTTTGTTAGTAATGTTATCGATCTGGTGGAATCCTTTCAATTCTGAATAGCGGAGGCTATTTCTGAGATTTTCTGTTTATGTTCTCTGGAATTGTAAGGCTTTCTGAAATTCATATATTTTAGAAAAATACTTTTTTTTCCCCTCTTTCCTTCCCCCTTCTGGGAGCTACGTGTTTCTTAGATTGATAATATTTTTATATTGTTTACTTTGAACAAAGGCTGCAATTTGTTGTTGGGTTGGGTTTTTTTTTGCCATTGAAGTGTTGTTAGTTTTAATTGAAAATTGTGTTTTGTGTAGTGGGCGTTTGCAGGGTGGGAGTTTTAACCCTCGGGGGAGTGGAAGTGGTCCGAGACCTCTCATCCATCCCCTGGAGAAGGGCTTTCATCCGTCTCGGCTTTCCAGCTGCTGATTTTTCAATCTGGTTGTCCCGAGCTGAGAACTGGCTGCGCAAAGGCGGGTTGGGCTGCTGCCCGCCCAGGGCGGTCCAGGAGGATTTCCAGAGGATAATGGGGTAATGCAAACTGGCAGAGAGCAGCTAATGGGATATCGGAGTGGAAGCAACCAGGGTAAAGGCAGAGGAACGGAGCTGGCACTGTCTGTCATGGGGAAGGACTGGTGAAAAGCAGTGGGGAGCAGAGTGGATAAAACCTTTGGAGGATTCAGCCGAGGACCAGGGCTCCAGGGGAGGATTATTTGCTCGCGGAGATCGGAGAGGCTAAAGACCATCAGCTGGGGAAGGGCGCAGCACTTCTCCAAGCAGGTTGCTGAGGGGATGCTGCTTTATCTCAGCGTGACTATCAAAGGGTTAAGAAACCTCTGGATGCAAGAGGAGGAGGGGGGTGGGTTTAAGCCAGGCCAGGGGTGGGTGCGCTATTGTAGGGGGGTGTGAGGGATAGGGACACCCCCAGGATCCTCACAAGAGGCAGCAGGGTCTGAGATGTAAGAGGAGCTGCCATCGCTGCTGGTTGTGGATGGTCACTGCTGGGGAGGGACCATCTCCAGAGGGAAGTCCCTGAAAGGGAAGGTGATTAGTAACTGTTTAAAGCGCTGTCTTCTGGCATTTTCTGGTTCTCCTTTCACTCTGGCACCTGACCTTTTGTACACAGAAACACAGGAGATGAGGGGAAAAGTTATGCGTTAGCAGGTTAGCCAGGTTTCTGTAGCTTCTGTGTCCATTTCTCTGACTCTTCATCATCTTTGCTGCTTCTTCTTGTGTTTTTTGATCAAAGAGTTTTACTCCCCTCAGGACAATCTTCACATCCTACCAACTGGAGGAGCTGGAAAAGGCCTTCAACGAGGCCCACTATCCTGACGTATATGCTAGAGAGATGTTGGCCATGAAAACAGAGTTGCCAGAAGACAGGATACAGGTAATCATATCTCTCGGACCCCCTTATCCTGCCCCTCTCAGCCATGTTCATCCCTCCCTGAAGAAAAGGTAGCAGCATGGGAAGGCTGACATTGCTCTGAATAAACCTCCCCAGGCTGCCCACTCCCCTGCTCTGGATGGGTAGGCAGCCAGGTCAGCTGTTCTGGCAGATTTGCATTCAGTGTTTGTATGTTGACATGTGCTGTACGTGGCCTGTTGTACCGGTGATTCGGGGTGTGCGTAACAGAGGCAATCCAAGATCACTGAAGGGGCGCTGGTGTGCAAGGAAAGACCGCAGGGTTTCGAGGACTTGGTGGTACAGGCAAGAAGAGAGCCTCCCAGAGACGGTGTCCCTCCACACACTGGGAGCGAAAGAGCTCATCCCCGCTCCTTTGGGCACAGGAGGACACGTAGGGATGTTGCAGGCAACTGGTACTGCTGTGGGTAGGGCTGCGGTGTGGGGATGATGGGCGGGTTCCAGTGAGGTGTTTGCACTGTCTCTGCACTTTCACTGCATTTGCCTCCTCAAGTGAAGCTTCCCTGAAAGTTTCTGGAGATAATTTTCTTTTCTAATGCTTTTTAATGCTTGGTGTTTAATTGCATGCCATTCCTGTTGTGCCACTGTGAGGAGGTAGAAGGAGGCAGTGTGGAGTATCACCACTGTGTCATCAGTCCTCCGGTGGTAAGGAGCAGCCTGAGCCGCAGGGCTGTGCCAGCACCAGCCTTTAGTGTTCATGGCAGCCAGTATGCAAGCAGTTATTACAGCCCAAAAAGCTGGAGAAGACTTACCCCTGCTGTGTACAGCATGGGAGGCACAATGTACTTGGACAGACCAAACATGATGTTCACAGGAGTGGAATCCAGCACCTTCTGCTGCCTCCCTTCTCCCCGTGTTCTGCTCCTGTCAGGTTGTTGCACAAGGCGCAGGGCTGTAATGGCCAAGCCTTGAACCCATTTTTGCTGGTGCAGGTGATATTTCTTGGCTGGCTGGGAGATAAACTGGGGTGGTCCCCCGTGCAGCGGCAGTGGCTGCCTCTCTGGCTGGTGCGGACCAGTTTCTACACGAGGCATTAGCCTGAGTCCCACATGGTGTTGGGAGGGTCCTGGTTTCCCCGGGTCCTCCTTCTGCTCAGTCCCTCATGCATGCCCAGCACCTGCCGATCTGTTCCTTCAGCTCGTGCTCTTTCTTTGTGATGGCCCAGGAGGCTGTTCCCTCATGGGTTTGGAAGGTAGTTCAGAGGGCACTTAGCAAGATAACGCTGATGCTGGAAGATGCTGAGAATGACCCTGTGCAGGGACAGGGAGATCCCCCTCACCACCCTCATTCTTGTGCTCAATCAAGAGTGATGTTTTTATAAAAGCAAGTTTTGTTTCTTATTCTGTTGTGCCGGCAGGATTCCTACTGACCTAACAGCTTGTAGATAACCTGCATGCTGACAGGTTTTCCACCAGTCTTCAAAAATAATGGCCCATCATCTGAAATCCTACCTGACGCATTAGGATTTTGCTCTGAGCAACAGGCCGTGATGCTTTGCCTCTAGAGAGAGTGAGCTGGACGGAGGGTCACTTCTCCACTTGTGACCCTGTAGGACACCAAGAGGGGAGACACCAGTTGGGAGTTTAGTGCTGCCTACACCCAACATCTGATGCTGGACTGGAAAGAAAATCCTTTGATTTTCCACGAAGGGCCTCTTCAAGGAAGAGGTTCATCTAGTGGCACAGTATATGTTGAACTGCAGAGGCACCATTTCTCTGGCCGGAGCCGAGGGCCTCCGCTATGGGTGAGGCAGAGGGAGATGTTGCGGCAGACAGTGCAGAGCTGGACACTGCGTGTACTGCTTCAGCATCTGGAACATCTTTCTAGTGTTTTACTCAGTGTTTTATCTGATTTGGAAGTGAAATAGTGGCTAACATATCTTGGCTGTCACTGACTTGCTGCCAGCATGTCATCCTGCTGCTGGTTAATGAACAACTGCCTACTCTTCTGGTACTGCAGAGTTTTTAAACCTAGGAGTGCTCCTTACCATGACCCCTCTGCCCTAGAGATCAGGTTAGACTGGGACAGCAGAAGCACTGCATGGTGTGGCTGTTCTGAACATCAGGTGTTGCTAATGGCACTTGTATTCCAGGAGAAAGTGCTTGTGAGTAACACTTTTGCTCATCGTGAGAGGGGAAATCATGAGAAGCAGCAGAATTTCTGTGGCATCTGTTGTGTGAGAGCATGAGCACTCTGCCAGAGTGGGCACTGGGGTCACGTAGGAGTCCCAAGCACCGTTGATCTTTCCAATGGGTCAGCACCCAGTTGTCCTTTATCACGTATTCTATGAAGTTTTCTTGTCCATACTTTTTTGTGTGTCACAAGCCATGGCAAGATGATTCTCAACCCTGGTCATGCTTCTTGGTGTTTCACTTCATGTTCCTTTTCAATTTTAGCCCCTTTTGTATGAGCCTAATTCTTTCCCCCTTGTTACGATGTTCACACTCTTTAAATAAATCTAAGCTATTTCTTCTCCTGGCTGTCACTTTTGGTTTTCATCATTGCTTAAGCAAGCTGTGAAGATCTTTTCTTAAATCATTCTTCATAAATCACACGCTAGTCTCTTAATCATGTGGTTGTTCTTCTGTGAAGCCCATCCTGCCTGTCAGCCTTCCTGGAGATAAGGGACTACATGCCTACAGCCGCACACCGGGTGTGTTCACACCAGTTCAGCTGGACTTCTGAGTCCTTGAAGAAACAGCCTCAGATTAGCACTGGTCTACTTGTTTCCACATCTCTTTCTTTCTATTTGTCTAATTCAGTCGCTTCAAGATTTTTTTAGGCAGATTTTTTTTTCCTCCTCAGGATTTTCCCTTCAGTGTTCTGGGTTTCATATGGCATTTTATTAACTTTGGCTAACAAGCATAATAATGGCCCTACCAGCTTTGACACGGGCAGGAGGTGGACGTTAGAGAAGAGTAGGAGAGCAGGGCAGCTATCTAGTGATACGTACTGAGTACTTCGACAGCCTCCTGGGATCTTAAACATATGTAAATATCTTAATGTCCCGCAGCAAGGAGTTCTGCAGCAGAACTGCACGAGTGAAGTAAATCTTGCTTTGAATCTATTAGCATCATTTAATGCCCCTTGGAAGAAACAGCTGACAAAGAAGCTTTATTCCCTTCTTCATAATATTTATAATTTCATGTCATCATATTTTTTTCCCCCTGCATGTGTTTCTGACTGCTCGAGGGAGCTCTATATTTTTGCATTTTCATTGTAGCTTGCAGTTCCTCCCACCTTTCAACATTGTTCTCTCCCTCTTGTAGGTCTTTTATGAAAGTGTTTTCTAAGATTGTTGTGAGCATCACATGCTGTGGTCTTTCACAGCATTTCATGTGGGTTCCCACTGGATCCACACCTAAGAGTGATATCTACTCCTTATTTTCATTCATGGAATTATTTCTCAGGAGGTAGTAGTCAAAGAGAAAGTAAATCACCTATGAAATTCAATATGAAGGTGAAATTCAAAGAGTGCAATTGAGAAAATGATATATAGGAACTGTTTGCATGTAAAACCTTCAGCAGAACACTACAAATAGCCATCAGAGGCCAAGAAAGTTATTGGTTTGAGAGGACATTGAATTCAGGAAAAGATACTCAAATCCTCCAGTTAAAGAAAAGATGAACGTGTATTTTTTTTTCAAGGCAGCGCTCTTTCCCATTGCATGCATCCTCCTGTATTGAGCTGGCTGCTCCTGGAGGGAACATGAGCATTCTCCCATTGGGCAATGTGGGAAAAGAGTTTAATTTTCCTAAGTGAGACACTTTGCACAAATCAGACCAGAGGTTACTGTGGCCATTTTGCAAGGTACTTGAAACAGACTAGGTTAATTAATGTATTTGAAAGAATATTCAGAAGAGTTAAAGCGCCACTATTAGAATAAACCCAGACCCTTCCATAAAATCCAGGTGAGGTAAGTAGATTCCTGTGGGCAAGTATATCCTTAATAGACAACTTGAAGTATTCAAAATGGCCTCAAGCTGACAAGTATTCTGACACCTGATTTAAATCAGTGTGTTTCTCACAACAGGTACTTTTAAGTGTAATGTGTAGATTTTAGATAAGTTATTGCTATTGAATTTATTAATATGTGACAGTTCCAAACTTTAAACACCAGTAACAACAATATTAAAGTTCAGTAACAGTTTGCTTTGGGATTATTGAAATCACTGTGTATGTTTGTCGTTACAGTATGTCTCCTACTGATCAAACAAATTGATTAATCAGTTCAGTATTTCCAAAAAATAAGATCCTGACTGCCATTGCGGGGACACTAGATTTGCCTTTTAAGGGAACTAATCAATTAAAAAAGAGAATAAATGTGCTAAAAATTGTCGGTTCTTGTTGTTAAATGATTGTATGGTAATTATGCGGATGAAGAATTTGAGGACAAATAAAATTGCTCACCTAAGCAAGAGGAACCCCAAGGAGATGCTGGTGCCATGTGTGAGGAGTGGGGACTGTCTGTATCGAGCAAGCTTTGTGAGGCAGCTAAGAGGTCAATTTTGGCTAAAAACAAAACAAAGCCAACTAAACCTCTAATTGAAAATGTATTGTTTTAGCTGCTATCGAATTAACACATTTCAGTGTCACTGTGTAGCCCTTTAGGAGTTGAATGGGGATGGAGGAATCAGGAGGGGTGGTCATTTGGAGGGAAGTATTCCTACCAAGAGTATTTTTCCAGAACAAGAGACTTACTTTGCTTCAGTTTTGAAAAAACATTCTGTATTTGGAGGTGAACGTAATTTGGAAAGGCCTGAGGAACCTGTGTTGTGCTGAGCAGGAGCTCAGGAGTGGGCCCGCGGAGTCCCCTCAAGAAACATGATAGAAAGTGTGAAGGAAAAATTGGCTTTATGCAGCTTTAGCAGGCCTGGCTTCTCCCCTGCCCACCAGCTTTTCCTGCTCTCTGCAGAGAGTTGAATTGTATTCCTAACCCCATGGTGTAAGTGTGGAATGGGGATGATTGCTCCGTGCAATTGCTGACCGTTCCTGAATCTGTGCCTGGAAAGGCCACCAAGGGTTTTCTTAGTGCTGCAGAAAGTAGTGGCAGTGTTGGTTTTTCTAAGCTTATGCTTGTCACTGTTGCCCTCATTAAGTGAGGACCTGTCTATTCTTGCTAAAACTTTGTGTGACTCTCACGCTTAGAAGAGAGAAAGGCCAGCACGAGGCACAGTGCCAGCGGGTTCCCACCCGTATCTCTATACAGCACGTCCCTGGAGGTCACGTTGCTGGAGGGAAATTACCAGAGCGATTAGGGTGATTGGAGGTAGATTACCAAGGTGATGGAGAATCTGAAAGTGTCGCTGCTGTGTGAGCCAACAATTTCAGTATCTCAGTATTTTTTAAGAACCCTGCAAACCCTGCGAGAAGTTAATAACGAAATAGAGCTGAACTATTTCAGTGCTGGCTACCTTTGCCAATAATTCCTGAGCGCTGGGGCAAGCCACGGCAGAGTGATACCAGATAAGTGTCATTAACTTCCCCTATGCTTTTAGAAATGCAGGAAGTGTACAAGCGAGAGTAATAAAACTAATCAAACTTACTGGCTTGGTGAGAATATTATTATGAGTGTTTTTCACGGCGTACGGTGCATCTCTGCCTCCATGTCTTTAATTGGTATGTGAGGAGTTCATCCACTTTGCTGCCTCTTCAATAACGTGCTTGTTTAGTTGATCTAAATTCATATTCATTTCCATTTTTCAATTAAGAGTTGTTTAATTTGGCCCTTTCTGTAATGGACTGTTTTCATTACCCTTTATCTATGGCCCGTTTTCAGTCCATGTGCTAGAACTTCGTTTACAAGTTAATTACCAGAGCTGCAAACAGAGGGGCTGGGTGATGGGCAAGAGCAAGGGCCCAGGCAAGCCTTCCAAAAGGGCTTACTGTCTGAAAAATCTTATACCGTGTGCCTTTGGACAGAGGAAGAAAATGTGGCAGGAGACAGGAAGGAAAATGGAGAGCCGGGAACATCTCTTCAGCTTTCGGTGAAGTGGGGACCCTCCTGCAGGTTGCTAGACCATGCAGGTTACCTGCCCAGCCTGTGGGATTTACCCTGCTACAGCTGGGGCGGTAGGTGCAGTTTAAAAGGTTTTTTTTTTTTAGTGCAGAGGCGGAGGTGTAGAGTTATGAATATTTTGTATACCCAGGTACTGCTTTATCCCTCGATGTTCAGTCCCTGAGTTGCTTCAGCCACTGACCCATTTTCTAAATGAGACAGAAAAACAAGTAAGACCAAACTTGTTTGTCCTTGCCTTCTGCTCTGTGCCTTGCAAGGTGTTTATGGCTGTCACAACGTAAGGGACAGTGTGATCTTGATGTGCTTCTCCACAGTATCAGGAGGGAAATGGGGCTCTGCAGTGACAGCTCCTTCCTCGTTCTCTCCGTGGTTTGGAGATACCTTCAGGAGCTGGGGCATTTCATCTCCCTGTGAGAGGAAAGATAGGCAGGCAACAAAATACGCTTTAGCCCATTGCTGTGGAGTGCCTTGGCAAAGACTTTCCCCATCATGGCCAGGAGAATGAGGAATGGCTTCGCAGGCTTAATGCCAGGCTGTGACAACTCTTCCCCGCATTTATACCCCTATTTTCTTAACAACAGTAGGTTAAGGGTAACACTTCCCAGAGTTAGCTTAGGCACTGCGGTTCCTCGATCGCTGAAGCTCTTCTGGAAATGCTGCCCTAAATCCCTGAGCTGGGAACACTTGCATTCAGTTCTTCTTTTAACGATGAACTTTCTTTTCTCTCTTCTAATACCACTGCAGTTTTTCACAACTGATTTTTTAAAAAATAATTGGTCAGCCCACTAAGTTCAATAGTTAATTCCCCTCCAGCCTTAGGATGCCTGGCAGAGGGATCAGCTGATGGTTGTATGTTCAGGTTTTCCTTTAATGACCCTTTATTATAAAGTTTTCCTCCCTTCCTGACTTTGAATAGAGATTTTTTTAACAGTTCAATAACACGAGCACTTTAGAGACACAGTTAATTTACTCTCCCTTTTATTTCTTAATGGATCTATTTTTCTCTGTAGTGTTTATCTTTTACCCTGATAGATCTCAACAAGTTCTGATTCTTCTCTGGCGGCACAAACCTCCTCTG
Organism: Dromas ardeola; assembly: GCA_013398915.1. Classification (NCBI taxonomy): domain Eukaryota; kingdom Metazoa; phylum Chordata; class Aves; order Charadriiformes; family Dromadidae; genus Dromas; species Dromas ardeola. The sequence goes on from VYZM01003239.1 coordinate 332,445, forward strand.
CCTGCCTTTTCATTGCCCTTCTTTGTGGGTGTTTTGTGAGCCAGGTTTTGCACAGGCCTGTGCAGTGTTGAGAAGTCTAGTGCTCAACAGACATACAGATGACCCTGATCTCTGCATGCATGAAGATGACAGGTCCTTCTGTGGAGAAGAAAAGGGGAACTGAGTTGGAGAACAAACTGTCACTACAATATCCTACAGCAAAGGTGGGTCCCAGAGACCACCTTCATCAGAGGCTGTGAGAAAGCATTAGATGTTCTCCTGTCTACTCTGAGTGGCGTTGCTCTGGGAGCAACAAGAGTTGTTCAGTTTAGGACCTGCCTGGTGTGAGAAGGACAGTTTGCTCCCTACTTTCTGTTTCAGTGGGTTTCTGCTCAAAGGCGGAGCTGAAACTTTGGCTGGTAGTTATTAGAGCTTTCAGCTACAGTTTTCACTCCAAATTCATAGCAAGGGAATGCAAGCAAAACATTGCTTATACCTGGTCACCATCCTGTGACTTATATAAAGGCCCATGTTGCACATTCATAAACATGGGTATTATGTCCCCTCCATGGTCTAGAAGTAACCTACTGACTGACTCCTGCCTGGCTCTTGGAGCTGCCCTGCTACGATGTGGATAAGCAGCAGCGCTTTGCCAGGCTGGGTTAGCCCGTACCCGTGTTGTTCAGCCAGGCCAGTGCAGCCAGTCTGCCCACCCATGCCTCTGGGAAGCTCTGGCTCACCTGCAGCTGCGGGGTCTGCCACGGGGGGTAATAATACCTTCTCATCCGTGCCACCCTTTCCTCTCTAAAGGCACTGCTTGGGTCACCCAGAGGGAGGCTGAGCTGTGAGTGTTGTTGGGAAACAACCCCTTGGAAGAATCTAGCCAACCCATCCATGTAAATATACATGATGAGTATCTGTGCTGGCCACTGCTCTTAGCCAGATGTGCCAGTGATGTCCATTCCAAGATAACTTGTTTCTTATATCTCTAGGTCCCTTCGTATCTTTGGCTTCACTGGCATCCTTCCAACTCAGAGTCCCCCATGACTCACTATAGGACCCACCATTTTTTAGTTCATAGAATCATAGAATCATAGAATCATAGAATGTGTTGGGTTGGAAGGGACCTTTAAATGTCATTTAGTCCAACCCCCCTGCAGTAAGCAGGGACACCTTTAACTAGATCAGGTTGCTCAGAGCCTCATCAAACCTGGCCTTGAATGTCTCCAGGGATGGGGGCCTCCACCACTCTTTCTGCTTTTGGTGCGCAGTCCAAGCTGCTGCATGGGAACTTATTGCAACACGTTACAGCAGTTTACAATACATGACACGTTTCTGTAGATATCTTCCAGCTAACGCTTTAACGCACCAGGAGTTCCCGTGCATTGGTGAGCCCGCGCTGTAGCCCTCAGGGGGGACTTTGCAGGCTGTCCCCATGCACGCGGGGATGGGCTTGAGCCTTATCTCAGGAAATGGTGGGCACCAGGTCGTGCTGCAGACACCATCTCCTGCTGGTGCACAGCCTCTGGCTTCTACGTTTTTTCCTGGAGAAGGCCAGAGCTCACCTTTGCCCTTTGCTCTGTGTCTACTGATAAACGAAATAACAGCACGCAGCTGCTTCTGGCATGCAAGGGGCAGCCCCAGAGCAGCTCCACAGCCTCTGAGGAAGGCTGGCATCCCAAGCTCTGATTTTGGTGCCCATTGAAAGGCATCATGAAGAGGATGTGGCATTTATCCTCCGACTGCCCTGACTCGTCTTGCTCTAACACAAAGGTGATAATATTGTGTGTCCCTGCATGTTCACAGAGTGCACTGCATATGGATGTTTATGAAGACCTGTGCTAAGGTTTCCTCTGTGCCAGAGGACCTGCAGAGCAGTGTTAGTGGGGGAAAAGGAGGCAAAATTAAACTATATAGGTAGGATAGCAGCTTGGTTAATGGAGCCAGGCATTGTGAGCACCCAAAGGACGGATGTCCAGTATCAGCCTTTGTGACAATGACAAATATCTCCCTGGGTTTGTGTGGACTAGGATGATGGGCGCACTCTTACCAGCTTTCCTGTGACTATCATGCGCCCACGATCCTGGTGTTTTTTCTGTTTTCCAATCAGCATGTTAGGAAAAGAGGAATTTGGGTGTTTATCTGCCATGTCCCAGCATCTAGCAGCCTGTATGGAGCTGCAGCTCCAGCTAAGCTGCTGGTCAGCTGCCATCATGGCCACGATGGAGTCAATGTCTCAGGGATGCATTTGCTGTGCAGATGTGTTGCACAGATCGAGTGTTTGCTGAACCACTGATCTCACTATTCCTACCATGCACATTGTGTGCACACTTGTTTTTCTTTGGGGAAGATGGGACCCCTGCACCTGATGAAGTTCTCCACTTTTTGAAGGTTACAACAAGTGAGAAAACATGTTGCCACCACATGAGGTGTCAAGGCCAGATGAAAACCCCAGATTTGCCAAGCAGACACAGTTTAAGATGGGTTCCCTGGTCAAGAGGGATTTTACAGCTTTGGCTGCGTAAGTCAGATAAATTCCAACAAGTAGCTATACTTGGCCTACTTGTTGCTTTTTAAGAGCAGGATTCGGAGGCAGGCATGGACAGCAGGACCGTTGGCATGGTAATAGCACGTACATTTTTGCTGGGTGCCATATTGAGCACGTATTTGTTGCATGCCCTGTGCTAGTTAACTTAAAGGAGACCCAAGCTTGGATGAACCATCATGTCTTTGCTCGAGGGGGATGAGTATTGTCTCACAGCTCATCTCAGTATGTCTGGTTGGACCTGTTAGCCGAGTAGGTCGGACACGACTCCAGCTATTAGCAGGAAGGTCTTTCACCATGTTTTGTACGGGAATTGCTCTTTCTAATGTGAGCTCAGAAAGCCCTTTCCCAGTGTTTAGTAAGAGGAGGGGTGATGAGTCCTGCGATCAGCCATGCAGCCCATGTGCAACATTTACTGCTCTCATTTAACTTCATACCCACTTTACACCAGCCGTAGAAAGTGATGTCACCATAAACAGTGCCAATAATTTCGACATTACATTTGAAAAGACAGCAACAAACCGTTTCCAGGCTTACACAAACAGTGCAGTCTCCACCAACAGCCTGGGGACAGCAAGCTTTCCTAGGGTGATGACTACAGGGGAGGGTTTTGGAGAAGCCCCAGGACCCAGGCAGACCTTATGCTCTTGTGACAATTCATTATAAAGCCTCAGGGCCCGTGAGTGCAGATGGGGACATGCTCTAAGGAAGGTATGAGGCCATTCTTTGCAGTGCTCACATTCTCAGGTTGGGCCCAGCCAGGGCCACTGGCCCTGTTTGATACGAGAGTGAGGACATTCCTGCTTTTTCAGAGGAGGTTTTCATTTTGACTGCTCTCTTTGTAAAGTCTTGGGTTGGAAAGTAAGAAGGTAGAAAGGGAGATGTCTAGTTGTCGGGAGGAACTGAGTGCTGAGATGTCAGCAGGACTCCGGGCATGGAGGTGAGCTGGAGGTGTTCTGTGGTCTGCAGCTGGACCCACCAAAGGGCTTCAGGTGGGAAATGACAGGTATGCCACTAGGCTTGGTTTTAGGAGCAGCATTCTGCTGTGAGGGGGACGGTGGACCTGACCGGGTTTTTCTAGTCCAGGAGAGGGGTAATCAGTATGCAGGCAGAGGTGTGAAGAGCTTGCACTGAGATACAGATCTTCTCAGTGCCAATGCTTTGCTGTGCATACAGCGAGGTGACAGGATCAGTCCAGATCAGTGTGGTGGGGAAAGGGACATAAGCAACTAAAGGGTATTGGTGTAGATGTCTAGATGTTTCCCATGGCAGTAAATACCACAGAGGGAAGAGATCTGGTAGATGAATGTGAGAATTTGAGCTTCTGCGCGGTTCAGCCCGAAATGGCTGGGTCCCTAGAAGAAGAACGTGGTGCTGGAGGGACATGAGTGTGTTGGGTCAGAAAGCCGTCAGCACCATCACATCAGGTGGGATCATGACAGCAGATTACAACCCAAGGCAATGCCACAGGAGAAGTCCAGGAAGCTTCCAGGCCGCCTGGCTGGGCAGGACACGGTTTCTCTGCTGCGTCCTCTCTTGACGAGCTCAGTATCAAGAAATGGCTTCTTTACAGGGATCGTACAGAGGAGCAGTTCGGCTCCCCGAAGCTGAAGGTTTGCGCCAGGGGAATTGTCAGAGAGCAAAGAAGATATATATATGCCTGTTAGTCCGTCGGCAGGGCAGATGGCGTCAGTGTTGCTTCTGGGGGGACTTGAGATTTTGGCCCTTGCCTTAGTTGCTGGTTTGCCAACAGCCGTGTGTGTCTGCTCCCCACAGCCTGGCAAAGGCATGTGCTGGTGGGGCGAGCGCTGGTGTGTCTGTGCGTGTGTGGACGAGCATTTGCTTGTGGCCATCTAGTGGACACTTCAGCATGCACTGCTTTGGGCTGGGACCATCTTGTGCTCCGTAAAGCTTGTTACTTGAAAGATCCCTGCTGAAATGCTATGTCAAAGGCAGTATGTGAGATTTGGTGAAACAAAAATTCCCCATTATCTAGCCTGGAATTTTCCTTTAAGAGATGAGGAATGCTTGAGCAGGGAAAATAACATTTTTTTACTAGAAAGACAAGAAAAGGCCACTACCAATTCTCCTGTCTGCGTGCCTCAGCTTGGAAAGTAGCAGCCAAGACAATGAGTGTAACCAGTGAAAATTTTAGGTTGAAACAATACAGAAACAACACACAGTAACACCCTACATGCCTTAAAATATCCCTTTGCTAATTCAGATTCCTGGCTCATGGCCAACCTCAGAGAGATTTCTCTCTTTAGCAGGCAATGTTTCAGGAGCTGATTAGGTAAACAAACTAACTAATATGATGAATGTGGATAACAAGGACACATTGAGTCTCACATCCCTTTGCAAAATGAGAGATTCCTCCTACTACAATTTGCTCTCCTGCATCATCAATAATCCGAAGAAGTATCGGTCATCATTTGTGATTCAGAGGAAGAAACTGGCAAGAATAACCTTGCCAGTCTTGACTCCGAAGTGCCGCAACCCTGCAGATGAGCACAGAGTGCCTCAAGTTTTACTGCTTTGGGCAGTGGGCACCGAGGATGAAAATTAGATGATGATTAAGGCTAGAAACATCCCCATTTATAAGGCTTTACAATACTGCTGATTTTGGTAAAAGGCCTCGGAAGAACAGACATGTGGCAGAAGGATCCAGGAGATGACACTGAAGGTGCTGGCATTTGCTGCTATCTTGGTTCACAGGCTGTGGCTGCTCTTGGAGGAGACAGTGTCAGTGTGATGGGCCCACTGGGGTTAGAGAGATGAAAGCAAGTGAGAAGGAACGTGAGTGGTCCACAGCCACGTCAATAAAGCATTTCACAAAGCTGAGCCGATCCACATGATGGGAAGGGGCAAGAGGAAACATAGACAAACCTAAACGTTGCTTAAAGCAGGCTGCATTTTACAGAGCCGGAGGAAGTTGTAGAATAGATATCTCCCAGCAAAGACAACAAGAAGCCAAAGAAGACAGAATACCAAAACTGCGAGTAAATGTAAGAGTAAGGGTGAAACCCTCTCCAGGAAAAGTGAGGTGCCAATAATAAATAACTGCATATGTGGAAGTTGTGGCTGACGTACCAACACAGATGAAAATACCTCAGAATTACTAAAAATAGTGTGTAAGTCAGCTCAGAATCAAGGCACGGGAAAATTTTGGTAACGTGTCAAGAAATTTGAAGAAAGCAGTGAGATATTCTCCCAGAAGAAAGTCCCACTGATGGAGCCATCTGAATGAGGGCAAAATCCTGAGAACACTCCACAGGGATAATTCTGCTGGTCTGAAATGGCATGGGGGCTGCCAGTGCCGTGCTGGAGCTCTTCCCTCCGTTCTCCTCGGGATGGGTTTGTGGCAGAGGTGCTGGGCTACAGTCTGATCCCAGCAATATTCAGTATTGAGCACCACTGGTTCACTCAACTTCACGCCTGAGATGAAGATATTGTTCCTGGTATGAAAGAAAGATGGTCAGTCCTCCAGATTTCTGTTCTGCTAGAAATTCTGGGATTTCAAACTCTCCCTTTTCCTAGTCAAAACCAAGAGGAAATTCCCATGAAATGACAAAAATTGGTTTGGGAAACTTCCGAGTGATCTTACTGAGGTGTTGATGTCATTCTGATTTTCCCATTTGGCTTTAAAGCATAGATTTTGCATGTCTTAGGTGGCTGAGATTAAAATACAGCATTCAGGAGAAATCCATAGATAATTTTGATTACACTTCCACTGGCCGGATGTAGTTTTTCCTGTGTGATTGAATCAGCATTTTTTGATTGAAAATTTTCCACCAACTCTCGTCAAAATTGGGCTGCCAGCTGGCAAAGCTTCTGCTGGCTCCAGCATTTACATGGCCCTGCCGTGGGAAAGGAGATGCTCCGGGGCAGCAGGTTTAGTGGCAGCGGGCAGCACTGGGGCAGGCTGAGAACTGGCCAGAGAGAAGGGCAGGGGGGCATGAGGCAGCGGGGGAGATGTTTGGGGCATCAAGACAGGAGGGAGGGAAAAGGGAGCGGTGGTAAAAGCATCAATGAAGAGGCACCTGGATAGAAAAAGATAGAGGAGAGTTTAAAAAGTTGCCCACTTGGTAATTGATGGAAAAACCTGTTCCTGGCTGAGATCCCAGGTGGCAACTGATGACAAAACAGCTGTGCAGAGCGGAGCCCTGCAAACCACGCTGGGTTCATGGAAGGGTGTCACTGCAGCCCCAAACCAAGCCAGATTTGCAGGTGCCGGTCCTTGGGTTGTGCAGGAATTTCTCCCTGAAGCCAAGGGAGACAGAGAGGAACTTTGCAGCGAGGGACATAACTGTACCGGTTTATCCAGGGCAGAGCAGGCAGGATCCCTCTCCTGGTTCTAGTGGGTCGAGACGCCCCTTCACAGCATGGAGGTGTCAGGGGTGGCTGCCCCAACGCCCTGGTCTGGTGGGTGAGAAGGAACCACAGGGATTCATGCTGAGGTTGGGGAGGGAATGAGCCAGTCCCCTTCAGCTCTGCCCTCCGGGCTCTGGGAATGGGAGGAACGCGTGGCCTGGAGTGAGAGACCCTGCCAGCATCCTGCTGACTGCACCACCGAGCAAACCCATGTGTCACGCAGGCACGCAGGACCCACGGAGCGAGGAAGCTGTGCACTCCTGAGGGTCCTTGCTCAGGCCCCGGTGGATTCACAGCCACCCGTGGTCCAGGGGTTACATATTGGCAGTATGAAAGTGTAAATCAGACTGTTTATTATGCAGAGGGGGTGGCAGTGTGGCGAAGCAGCCTGGCTGTAAAATCCCCTCTGACATGCACAGAGTGTCTTCTGCTGGGAGAAGCTGGGATCACAGCCGCTGGGACCACCACCCCACCCACCCCACAGAGCTCCCTGCGAGGCCAGGCTGGCTGGGCTCCCAGGCACGGCCAAGGCAGGCTGTCACCAGCGCTACCATGCCACCCACCTACCCTGCAGCTCTGTCCCCCTAAGGATTCTATGCTGGGCAGTTTCCATCTGCACAGGTAGAAGAGGCGAGCTTGAATTGCCAGCTGAGCGCAGGACATCACTCCGCGGCATCAGTCCCACGGTCCCCACGGCAGAGCTGGGGGTCTGCCCCAGTCCCCCAGTGCTCCCCACTGCAGCCTGAGCTCCCCCACGGCTACGGGCGGTGGGGACAAGAGAGGGTTAAGCTGTCAGCTCTGTAATGTTAAACAGGTGTCAAAGGCACCTCCATATATCTGCAGATTGAAATCAAATTCTTTGCAGTATAAAAAGATAAATTACCCAGGCGATTCCCGCCTCATCCCACTCATCAGGCCAGCGCCAGACGGCAAGCAATTTTTTTTTTTAATGTGCTAACGACCTAATCAAGCAATCAAGTCGGAGAAGATTGCGGAGTGACCCCGAGCATCCATCTGCCAGCGAGACCCCGCCATTCATTTCCATTCTGCCATGTACTTTCCGGGAAAGGGAGGGGAAAAAATAGAAACGAAAAAAAAAATCCTAAACAAATTAACACCCAATTTTCTGTGAGTCTAATTAGTTAAATGAGGAGGTGTTTGGGGTGTCCGTGGGGAGGGAGGGGCTGCCTCTCAGAGAGGGGCCTGGTAACTCCATGGCATTAATTAGCGCAGGTCAATGGCGTGGTTCCCTGGGGACCAGCTGCTTTAATTTCCCGTGATATTTCAGTGCCTGAGGCCCATCGATTCAAACTGAAATTAACTTATTTTTCAATCAGGCCTGGGCTGCCCCTGGGGCTGACTCTTCCTTTGCCTCCTTCTGAATAGACCTCGAGCAATTTTTCATCTAAAGCTGATGCCTCTGCTCGGCAGAAAGGGAGGGGAGCCGGGGAGGGAGGAGGGCGAGGGAGACAAGAGGAATGGAAATCGGAGAGAGAGCGCTAATAGATTTCTGCGAGCATCCCGCCCCTCCTGCCATTGCCGCCTGCCTCTCGGCTCGCTGCCCCCCAGGTCACAGCTCAGAGATTATTCTGCCAATTTTCTGAGAAGATGAGGGGCTTTTCAAACTGGGAATTCAGGACGAAGCACACAGATCAGCTTCCCCCTTCTCCCTCCTCTCCCGAGCATCCACCCCCATCCCAGCCCTCCCTGCAGGCACCGCTGCCTGCAGCCCTGTGCCGCAGCTCAGACACCCAGTAAATAATGAAAGAAAATCCCAGGCACGAGAGCCAAAAGCCGCTAGAAAAAGATGCCGTGATGGCAAATTAATTACATCCTGCGGAGAGGGATGGGACCTGCTCTCATGCTTGGCCCTCACCGCTTCTGCAAGGGAGGGAGGGAGAGATACCCAGCGGCTGCTGCATGGGGGAAGAGGTCACAGTGCTTTTGGGATGAGCATCTACGCGTCTGCTACATGTGTGTTCCCATGCGAGAAGGGGACTGACACACCTCCCCCCAAAAAAAACCCATATTTCTCCTTGTTGCCCCCCGACAGGTTTGGTTCCAGAACCGCCGGGCCAAGTGGCGGAAGAGGGAGAAGTGCTGGGGCAGGAGCAGCGTGATGGCTGAGTACGGGCTCTACGGTGCCATGGTGCGTCACTCCATCCCTCTGCCCGAGTCCATCCTCAAGTCTGCCAAGGATGGCATCATGGAGTCCTGCGCCCCTTGGCTCCTGGGTAAGAGAGCAGCCACCTTCGTGGGGGATGGCGAGTGGGTTGAGACGAACTGAGGGGATGCGAGAAAGAAACTGAAGCCATGTCGAAAACATGGGTGGAGGGTGGCAAGGCAAGGTCCCCCCACCCTGCTGCCCTCCACCCGCCCATCCCTCAATGGCCCTCATCAATAGTGTCTGACCACTCATCCCATATCCATGCTGGTCCTTGGATCCTGCAGGATCTGCCCGGGGCAGGAATTTGCCCCCCATGCTCAGGCTGATGTTAGCCTTTGACTCCCATGGCACGAGCATCCTTCATGTCCAGCCCTGGAGCAGGGGCTCCAACCCTTGCCCGAGGCAGGAGATGATCTCAGTCTGACTACCATGGCCCTGTGATGCTGTGTGGGGTGCCAGGACCCTCAAATGCTCTCTCCTTGCCCCAAGTCCCAGAGGGAACATGCTACTGCCTTCTCCTGCTCTTGGCACCTGGGGGAGCTGCATTTCTGCCTGGTTTTGCCTGGTTTCCCGTGCAGACATGGAGGTAGCATCTACCTTACCACGCCCCTGCTCTTTGCTTCCTGCTTTCTGACCTTTCAGACCGGTTCTGCCCCAAAACTGGTGTCTGGCATCTTGACGACAGGCTGTGCTGTCCTTCTATCTGTGTCAAACTGAGAGAGGCAGAGGGGTGGGTTCTGTGAGGAGCGGGTTGATACAGGAGTAGGCAATGGAGGATCTCCCTCCCCAGCCGTGGTGAGGCTCGGGCAATTGTACTGCTGTCTGAGACCCTTGTCCCCATGTGGGGACAAGCTAGCTTTAGGCTCACAGAGAGAAATGAAGGGGAGAGTAATTATAGACCTTTGCGGGCAGCCCCGAGGCCACGGAGCTGCCTCGGCTGGGGCTGCCCTCGCGCGGGGGCCAGGGCGAGCGGCTCGCCGTGACTGCTGCGTGGAGCGAGGGTTTCTGCTTTTCCTTAATTCTGGCCTCTCTTTATCTTTGCTGTTTTCAGTTCAAGATGGCTTTCCCATGCCCAGGCGCTTTTCTAAACCCGAATACCAACAATTCTTTTTAGGGATGCACAAAAAGTCTCTGGAGGCAGCGGCTGAGGCGGGGAGGAAGACGGAGGTGGAGCGCCAGGCCCTGCCCAAGCTTGACAAGGGTGACAAGGAAGAGAGGGGCCCGGATCCCAAAACCACCATTTCCCAGGAGGAACTGAGAGAAAACAGCATTGCCGCCCTCAGGGCCAAAGCTCAGGAGCACAGCACCAAAGTCCTGGGGACCATCACCGGAGACACCCCGGCTCCGGGCAGGAAGCCGGAGACAGGGGAGGAAGGGGCAGCGGCAGAAGATGAGAGGCAGACGGAGAAGCTGAACTCGTCGCAGAAGGAGGAGAAGCTGATCTAGGGGGGGGAAGAGGTGGCGGAAGCCAGCCCCAACAGACACTGTGTCCTCCGGGGACTGTGTTCCCTCTGGGACTGCCAGCCCCCCCCAGCTGCCCCTGCCCAGGGAGCGGGGCCCTGGTCTCTGCGTTTGGAGCTGCCTGGCAGGGGTGCCCCCCGCCTGCTCCCCTC
>VYZM01003239.1:343248-374001 GCA_013398915.1 Dromas ardeola
CGCCGGGTCTTCCTCACCCCCCCAAGCCCCTTCCTTTTGGGGGACCGGGAAGCGTCCTGTCATTGTTGCCACCCAAAAGGACACCAAGGCTCTGGGTTCCTCCAGCCACGCAACCACCTCTGGGGCTCTCTCCTCCTGCTCCAGCCCCAGACCCCATCCGCCATCTTGGAGTGAGTCTGTCCCCTGCCACCATGCCCCTCCTTGGTGCACGTCTCTCCCCAGTGCTGCCCGGGCCCCTTCCCCTTCCCCTGCCGCCCCATCCCACCATGTCCCAGGCAGACCACCTTCCCCTGGCCATCACCTCTGCCTCTGGCCCAAGCTGCAGTGGGACGAGGCCATGGCAGTGTTTGCATGAAATGGCGACTCTCCCTCCAAGGTGGTTTGCACCTTCCACCCGTCTCTCCCTGCCCGGTGCTGGGGTCTGCAGGGAAGGGGCTGCAGCTTTAGAGTGGTTGAGTTTTGCCTCTGTTTGGCAGGAAGAGGCAGGTTCAGCCCACGGATGTGGCACCCTGATACCATCCAGCACCTCAAGGTGGCCCCAGCCCACGTTGCTGGCTCCCCCAGGGACGGCCACCACAGCCAGGTCTGACTCTGCCGCAAACACCAAAGCCCTGCACCCCACGGAGGGGCTGAACGGTGAATTTGTTTACTGAATACATTATTCCAGGCAAGACAGTAACATCCGCCCAATGTATTTATTGAATTAAATTTGTCCAGCTTGCCCTCTGAGTGTTAAAGGGAATGACAGCCATGCACATCCACACCGATACACCCCATAACATGTACATACGTCTCCCAGCCGGCCCCACATGAGCACACGCAGACCCACACAGCCAAACCCGCTCCATGGTACCATCACCTTCCCATCCCAGTAACGCTCTACTCCCCTCCCCAAAAGCCGTAGGACAGTGACTTCCAGACGACCCTTTCTGTCCTGCTTTCAGCTGTGAGCACCCTTTTTCCAGAGCTACTGTATTTTCTTCCGTCAAAGATTCAGCCCCTCCATCCAGCCCCTGTTTGTCTTTGTCCCCCGGTCGTTTGACGTGTTAGATGGTAGCCCATGCTGTGTAAATAATGTATATACAGTGAGAAAAGAATTCAGTATTGAGGTGTTTGAGATATGGAGCTGTAACAACTTCTAGTCATCCAGCATCTGTGATTTATGTGCCATTTTCTGTAAAGATATGAACAAGAATAAAACTAAACGGGAATACTGTGTATGAGTCTGGTCACCGATGTTCAAGGAGGGAGAATTCAGCCAAAGCTGAGAGGGTGTTGGACGTCAGTCCGTAGCCAGAGAGAGGTGGGAGCTCCAACGCAGCAGAGAGAGAGGTGTGCACCTTCCTCCCCACCCTGGCATGGAGAAGATGGGACTTGGGTGCTGCTCTCCCTTTGCGGTGAAAGGCAAAACTGAAAGGGGTGTGCTTGTACCTGGGGCAGAATTTAGGCATCATGGGATACAACTGGTCAGAGAACAAGTCACTTCAGCATCCAGGACAGCCCTGGTCCTTTGGGTCACTCTGTATCACAGGCACTCTGGTGCTAGCAAGCCAGGCAGACCTTTGGGCAGGCTCAGCCTCTCTGCCAGGAACAGGATACAGGGCTCAGCTGGCTTGAGGAGCGGAGGCATCAGCCAGGTGTTGCAAGGGCAGGAGCTTGTTGAGAAGAAAGGGCACCAACAGGGATTTCCAGCAAGGTGAGCTCCGATTTGAGAGAGGCAGGAGCCCATACTGAGTCATCAGAGAAGGAACTGAGATTTGCCCACCTTGCTAAAGACATCTGGGGATGGTCTGATGGAAAAACCTGATGTCTTACAGGGCAAGAAGTCTGAGGCAGAGCAGACATGCAGAGGAAATGAGAGACTTTGCTTGTGGAACAACAAGGCTGCTTGGGCTTGACTTCGTGGAGGGGCTTTGAGCTCACAGCACTGCATTTCCCTGGAGAGACAGAGCCCTCGTAGGTCCTCACCTAGCTCTGGGGGCAGCTTTGATACAAAACAGCTGTGTGGTTTGGGATGAGTGGACCTGCTGCCAAATAGTGCCTGTTTCCTATACTGGTGTTCAGGCTGTTCAACAAACATGTCAGACCTGCAGACCACAAGTGGTGTCACACTGTGAAGAGCAAAGAGGAGATCTACCAACTGTCTCCTCCTGCTGTTGATACCACTGGTGTGCCTGGCTGAGAACAGTCCTGGCTGGCAGGGGGAACCTTATTCTGCTCTTCTCTTGTAGCCTCTGGGAAGGGAGGAGAACCTGGTCAATAGGCTCTGCCTTAAAAACCACTGTCTATGTAGGGCCAGAAGAAAAGAAAGGCAGAAAAAAAGCTGTTTAGAGGCAGAGAGGCAGCTTAGCTCTGCTACAGTGCGTGGTGGGAGGTCTCAGCATGGGGAGATGGGCTGCAGTGTCTCATGGCAAGCCACCACCTTCTGCTCCACCATGGCCTCATTTAGTTCTCCCAGTCCAGACTATGGTACAGAGTGGTCGGAAGTGTTTGGGAAGAGGCAGAGATCCCAGCCCAGCTTGCCAGAGGGGACAGCTCTGACAGCTGCCTGGCAGTGAGGTGGGATGGGATGCGATATCCCCCTTGCAGCTGACAGCTTCAGGGGAAAAAGTCTTCCTTGGCCCGCCAGAGACACCACAGTCTCGTGCCTAGCAGGGAATGGGCCTTAATTCTGCCAAAGGGATGGTCCCATCACCCAAGGCTAGCACGGGGGGAGGCCCTAACTTTCAGAGGTGAGACACCCCAGACTGCCCTTGTGGGTGGCAGAGGACTTGGGGGCTGCAGTAGGGGACTGTGGAGAGCAAGGGGATGGGGAAGAGTGAAGGGAGGCAAGCAGGAGTGAAGCAGAGGGGTCCGGGGATGCAGCGCAGTTCCAGGAGAGTGGGAGCAGGAGCAGGCTGGTAGAGCCTGGCTTGGGCACCTCAGTCCCCGCAGGGATCCCGGGCACCCGCTGAACCTGGCTCCTGTTCAAGAGCGGCTGTCAGGACTCAGATAAGCATGAAGGTTATTTTCAGTCAAATATTTCTACAGCCCACCCCTTTCCCCTCCCTTAAAGGGATTGAATTTCTTTTCCCTGGAGTGGTCTGGGAGAGAGGAGGAGAGGAGCGAGGTGGGGGAGAAGGGGCACCCTGGCTCCCTGTGCAGGGGAGCTTTGTGCTGCTCCACTCAGGGCGATATAGCCCCAGCTCCCACAGAGGGACATCTTGCCTGGGCTGGGTGTCCCAGGAGGCCACGCAGGCTCCAGGCACCCATTTCCTTGGTGAGAGGCAGCTGCCTCAAGATGATGGCCAGGTTGCTGGCCAGGGCTTGCTGCCCTAAAGCTCTTCCTCAGGCTCCCAGATGCTTCCCTGGGTCAGTGGCTGCCCGAGCCTGGAGCCATGGGCCCCTCACCGCCTACATGCCTGAAGCTATCGCCTTCCCTGGACCCAAGGACCACCAGGGCTTGTACAAGATGTCAGTGGAGCGGGGGGATGCCTTCTGGGGAGCACTAGGGAGGAGCCGGCTCACCTGGATCACTCCCTTCCACTCTGTCCAGGACTGCGACCTGCACCAGGGCAAGGTCTCCTGGTTCCTGGATGGGCAGCTGAACGTGGCAGGTAAGGAAAGGAGGGAGATTGACATGGGAACCCACCACGTGCCTGCGGGTGCCTCTCTGTGAAGGGCTTCAGCCCCGGGAGCAGATTGGAGGAGCAACCAGAGTTAAAGAGTTGGAGTGAGGGGGTTCCCCAAAAGGTCCAGTTAGTCCTGCAGTGGCTGTAGTGTAAGGATGTGGCTGGTCCTAAGGGAGCAACTGGGTCTTGCTGGAGGGGTTGCAGCTGGTTCGGGATGTGCTGGGATCCGGGCTGCTCTCCCTCAACCTCCATGGATCCCACAGCAGCACAGCAGCTCCATTCTGCAGCACCATAGAAAACAGCACTGAATCTCATGCGTTCAGCGGGCAGCGTTGCACTAGGTCATCCCTGCCCAGCAAAGGCAGTAAGTATCTACAGAAAGCAAAATACGGGAGCAATGAGCAGTACTGGAAGTCCCCACAGCCGTGGGAGGTTCTCTTTCTGTGGGCTGGGGCTACTGTCTTAGGGGGCTTACCAGGGGAAGACATAGGGGCTGGTGACACTGTGTTCTGCTTGCTGCACTGTTAGTCCCAGTGTTCAAATTATGAGACAAACCTCTCGGAAATCAAGTCTTATGTAGTCCATTTGGCAGGAGAGCGGGAGCTATTTGCCTTTGGGATTTGAGATCTTACTCCTCCCCATTCCGTGTTTGTTTTGGTTTGTTTTTTTTTTCTCCTGGAAAACTAGAAATGGTCAGGAGAAAAAGGCATTTGGTATGCAAAGTGGGGTTGCTGCATCATTCCATGACTTCAGTAGCAGGTTTAAGGAAAACACAGTGTGGAACAAGGCTTCTGAGGAAATTGCAGCTGCCTGCAACATGGGAAACTTTTCTCAGAAGAATTACAGTCAAAGCCTCAGCCTACCACGTCCCTGGAAAGCCAGGGGCTGTGCACTCCTGGTCCTGGCTCTCTTCTATCTTGGACAAAAGCACCCTGCAGCCTTCCTGCACAGAGCTTCACTTCACCCTACATTTGTTATTTAGGAGCACCACCACTACAAAACTGCCCCAATCCAACCCAGAGGCAGCTGCAAGGCAGTGCTGTGTGGAGTGATGGCTGAGTTAATGTTTGCCAGGCCCACAGAGGGCATTGGGGCTGTGACCTCTAAAGGGACTTCAGGCAGTTTCTGCTCTGGACTGTGTTAGGTTGCAATTAAGGGTGAAGCTGATAGTGGGGATTGGTAAATATTGGAGTGGTGAGAAGTGTAACGGGCTTGGGAAGGTGCTGGTGATCTGCTGCTGGTATCCACAAAGGTTGTTTCAGCGTCTGCACAAGGCTAATGCTGAGAAGGCTCACACGCAGCCCTGGCTCTGATGTGAAAACAGGACTGCCAGTGCTGGCTTTATGGGAGACAAGAGGTACTGAGGGTTGCTCTGGCAATGAGACTGGGTCATTTTTTCCAGTGAATTGTCTGGACCGACATGTCCATGTAGCCCCAGAAAAAGTGGCCTTAATCTGGGAGAAGGATGAACCAGGAGAGGAGGTGCGGGTCACGTACAGGTCAGTACTTACATCTGAGCGTATAAGAGACACACTGCAGGGCACATGAACACTGCACAGGGACGATCTGCTGATGTGCATCATGTGAGGGGATGCAGCATCCATTCACATGGGCAGATCAACATATGGTGGCTCTGATCTGAGACTTCAGCCTGACTCCTGATTAACCCTCCGGGCCCCGAGGGGTCCCTACCCAGCTGGGGAGGCAGATTTAAGCCCCTCATGGCAGCACTGCAATGCTTGTAGGTAAGACCACATGGGAAAGTCACACGCGTGCCTTCCCAGCAAGGTTGCTGGTGTCTAAACTTGCAGGTAAATGGTCTGCAAGAGAGGCCAGATTCACAGCTGCATGGGTGTTGGGAAGTCCCGCGCTCATCTGCACATCATCAACACTGCTGGGTTTGACTCTCTGGGGGGACCGCCTGTCCAGCCCTACCAGGTTGGTCTGGGCTGCCCCACCTTCCAGCTCAATTTGTCAGCTCTCTGAGTCTCTGCCGCAGAATCACTTAAATCCCTCTGCACACAGAACTCAGTCCCCTCTGGCTCCAGACCTCGCACGACAAACATGACCATTCACCCCTGCCAATCTCCCTGCATGGACAGCCCTTCCATGAAATGAGTCACTGACAGCCAAGCCGTGGTTTCTGGGAGGGAAAATTCTCAGGAGAGGCATCGGTTTGCTCACCGCTTTCCTATGGCTGTTGTTCTCTCTGGTAGGCACAAGCTCTGGAGGACTTGGCCTTCCCAGCTTTAGCAAAACATGAAGCCCTGTTTTCATGGGGGAAGATACCTTACTTCTCATGCATAGCCTCCAGCATTGCAGGGTCAAGAATGTTGCTCATGAGAAATGTGCAGGTTGTCACTGGAAAGTCAGCTGAGGCGATGTGGGCTTGCTGAGCCACAGGAATTGCCAGTGGCCATTGCTGGCCCTATGGCTTGTTCCTCATGTTGGCCAGTGAGAGTGTCAGACTGCACAGAGGCCATTCTGATTTATTTATTTTCCATAAATAACAGCCCATGTTAGTGACTGTCTCCTCCTTTCCTTCCCACTGACATTTTACAGCTCTCCTATGGACTTGCAGCGTGCGGGCTTAGGGTCCGTAGGGATGTAAGCTGCATACCTGTGACTCTGAGCCCCCCTCAACTCTATGCATGTGGATAAGATCTGCAAGAAAGTCTCTAACTGTGCCATTGTTTCTTTGGGCAGGGAACTGCTGGAGCTGACGTGCCGCCTGGGAAACACCTTGAAACGGCAAGGGGTGAAACGGGGTGACAGGGTGACAATCTACATGCCCCCGTGCCCGCTGGCGGTGGCTAGCATGCTGGCCTGTGCCCGCATCGGGGCTGTGCACGCCGTGGTGTTTGCCGGGTTCAGTGCAGAGTCCTTAGCAGATAGGATCCGAGATGGTAAGAGCCAGTGGGCAACAGGGACACGTCCAGTGTTTCCCTCTAGGCACAGTGCTGACTGAGCTTGTTGCTTTGGCAGCTGGGGGGGCTCAGGATTGTGTTGATGGCAAAGCGTTTCTGAGTCAGCTCCCTGGGAGAACGGAGGGTGTCATGCCGTGATATATGCCCATGGAGCCGGGATTAGCACCCCAGGAAATGGCACGGGCTCACTAAATATCTTTCAGCCCATGAGATGGACTGGTTCTCTCCTTCATCCAAGGGACTGAACGGCTGCGATACAGTGTTTCCTCTGAGGCAGGAACGAATGGGAAACAAAGATGGAAAGCTGCTGGTTTTGTTAAACAGTGGACATGAGTAACAGAGGCTAGGAGCTAGAGGGGGAGGTAGAGCCAGACTGTTGTGTGACTGATGGAGAGGGACAGAGCTGCTTATGCAGCTCTTTTGCCTTCTGCAGCCCAGTCGGAGACAGTGATCACAGTCAACCAGGGGCTGAGAGGCGGCAAGGTTATTGAGCTAAAGAAGACAGTGGACCAGGCTGTGAAGCAGTGCCCAGGAGTGAAACGGGTTCTGGTTTCCATGAGGACTGACAGCAAGGTTCCCATGACAGCCCTGGATGTGCCGCTGGAGGAGGTGAGAGGCTGCTCGGCCCTACTGCCACTTCCCCTGGGCGATGTGTCCACTCTGGGAGAAGGGACCTGGGTGGAGAGAGGATCCTGGCTGGCCATGACAGTTTTGCCGACATTGAAACAGTGTGAGGACATTGTCCTGCAGCAGCAGTAGCAGCTGGAGCTGCGCACAAATTAAGGAGAGTCCCAGGAGCCACCAGGAGGGCTAAGTGGTGGCTCTTCCCACAGCACTAGCCCTGAAATGTCAGGGCAGGCAATGCAAATCAGAGCTCGTAGCAGGGTGGACCAGGGGCTAGAAACACCCCAGACACAGGCTGACGTGCTGTGAGTGCAGCCTTGGACTGCCACTGCACTGTCACATACTGCTTTGCTGGCAGGCCTGGCACCCTCTGCGGCGCTGCTGGCAGCTGGTATCCAAGGAAGCAGGCAGTGAGGTTGTGTGCCTGCTTTTTGTGGCACGCAGGATGGCCAGGCTGCCAGCATGGAGCAGTGTTTCTGAAGAGGTGAGCGCCTGCTGTGCATTTCTGTTAGCTCCCTGGAGCTGCACAGAGGTCTCCTCGCCTCTGTTCATCCCATCTGCGAGCAATTAGTGCTAGAAAGGCTTCCTGGAAGACTTCTGTGCGGTCAGAGCAGCAGCAGCGTAAAAATAGCTGCCTCTTACTCAGCAGGTCCGCTCTGGCTGAGGAGAAGGTTCACCAGCTCAGCAAGGCGAGAGTTCAGGCTGGCGAGCAAGGGGAGCAGAGGTGCAGAGATGGGGAGCGTGGTATGGGGGGAGCAGGGTGGCGCAGGTGCTCGGAGGAAGGAGAAGTGTGCAAGCGGGTGTAAGGACAACACAGGGAAGCCTGTGAGACCCCAGGAGACAACTGTTGTGCTCTCTCCTGCAGGAGATGATGAAGGAGGATGCATGCTGTGAGCCTGCTGCCATGGACAGTGAAGACATGTTGTTCCTTCTCTACACATCAGGCAGTACTGGCAAACCCAAGGGTCTGGTTCATTCCCAAGCTGGTTACTTGCTGTTTGCTGCTCTCACACATAAGGTAATAGACCCCAGCCACAGAGTGCTCATGAGCCAGCAGTTCATAGGCAATGCAGGGAATAGATGTGCTGCTTTGTTGCACCATGAGCTTATCTTTATCCAGAGCAAGGTCTCTGGAAAGCCCTCCTAGGGCATCAGCCCAGTAGAGCACATCTGCAAACAGGTAGTGGGGAAGAGTAATACATGCTCCGGAGCAGGGTCTCCCAAACACATACTCCTCTGAGCTACCTTCTTAGCTTTCTCAGCCTTGCAAGAGTAATTTTATATTACTGGGTGAGGAGGAAAAAGCCAATTTGCTCCTAAAACCTCTGGCTTGCTTTCCCTAAGCGTATCTACCCCAACTCAGGTGGGACGTCAAAGGCAGTATTTACGAGATGGCCACATTGAGGGTATCTGTAAAAGCTGGTGAGTGCCATCAAGACAAAGGGTCTACACCTGAAGAGTGTGGGTCATCTTTGGGAAGAGGAAAGCCTTTAAGCCCTAGCATGCCCAAAGCAAACTCTAACAGAGCTGGATAAAAGGGCACTGAGCACAGCATAGAGATGCACTTGGCTGCAGAAATTTTTTGCAAGGGATATTTCCTAAGACATTATATGGAGTCCTCTGGAAGAAGGAGTTCCTCTCTGAACCGTCCCTTAGCTTTGGGTCTGCTTCTCCCTGTCCGTGACTGAAGTTCCAGTAGTGCCTCGGACCACGCACCCTATGAGACAGCAAGCTCTGGGCTGGCTGGGTCTTCTCTGTCAGCTGTGAGTGCTGGAGGCCAGACCTCCTGGGGTGTGTGCAGGGGGTGTGTGGAAGTCCTTGGTTTTCCTGTGAGCTAAGCTGTCTGTAAAGCTGTGCCCAGCTTGATATGTGACCCTCTTGAGACCATCAGAGCTGGTTTGCGAGAGCCAGGGCTGCCATCCCAGAATGGCAATGCAGGGAGCGAGCGAGCAGCGTGTGGCCTTGTTAACACCCAGGAGTGCTGGAAACTGTGACGCAGGGCTGGCACACTCACATCTCTCAGTTCGATGGGGCAGACCGCTGCTACCATAATTCACCGCTCGGTTAAAAAGAGACAGAGCAAGCAGGGGAAGTTTCCATTACGAGCACCCTGGAGCGCTTGAGGCCCCGGAGTCCCCAGCTGGCAGCCTGCAGGCAGGGAGATGCAGGAAGAGACAGGAAGGTCCGAAACAGCAGATGCTAGAGCAGAAGGCAAGAAGCGATGAGCTAGTGGGAGACCAGCTCTTGGGGAGTTTTACTGGTGCTGAGGAAAGGAAATGAAGGACAGTGCTTGAGGAAGCTGTACGTGTTGCTGCCAGTCTGACGGTGCTCAGTTCGGCCCTGCACAGGGCAGGATCGTTCCCTCGTACTCCATCCTTGCAGCCAAGCATTTCCTGAGGAAGAAATGGGACAGCAGGAAGAAAAGCTTGTTCTGCTTCTGCCTGCCTGCAGGCACAGGGCTGCGCTCATCCAGCTGAGATGGAGAGGTGCCAACTCCTGCGGGCAAGCTGGGGTGGCTCTGGGTGAAGGCATCTCATGGTCCCTCTGCTTGAGTCCTCCCTCAGTGCTCCTACGCTGGGCTTCTTGCTGAGCTCAGGGTTTTTCTGAGTGTTTACTGTGCATTTGGAGCCCAGCAGGGCCTGGGGGTGGCTCATGGAGTCCTCCGCCACATTGCCCTCGCCTACAACTCCTCTCCTTCCATGTGGTAGCTGTGGAGGGACCACCCTCACCTTGAAAGTTCTCCCGTGTTGATGCTGCAGGATTCTTCTGTCAGCCTTGTCTAGACACAGGCAGAAGGAAGGAAAGGCTGTAGCACAGCAAATTTTGCTGTGCTTTTTTTTTTTTTTCTTTTTGAAGTGTCTCTTTCCTCCTGCACCTTCATAAAGCATCTGACATTTTATTTTATTTTTTTTCTGGCGATGTTTTAAAAAACTCTCTGCAGAGGTGGTGGGAAGACGGCAATAATGTTAGGGGTGAGAGAGGGTACACTGCTCCCGGTTGTCCCCTTTGCTGGGAGGGCGGGCCCAGGCTGTACCCCTCACTGCCTCTCCTCTCTTGCGCAGTATGTGTTCGACTACCAGGACAGGGACATCTTCGGCTGTGTGGCAGACATCGGCTGGATCACGGGGCACACCTATGTGGTCTACGGCCCCCTCTGCAATGGTGGCACCACAGTCCTTTTTGAGAGCACTCCCGTCCATCCTAACCCTGGTGAGTGAGGTGGTGTCTCAGGGGAGCAGGGACATGCCACAGCCACCCTGCATGACCCGCAGCAGGCAGGGGGCCAGCGGCTTGATGCTAGGACACAGACAGCAATGGCTCTGCTGCTGCAGGAGCAGACTGCAGGCTGTGCCCAGAGGAGAGCTGCAAGGGGAAGAGTCTTTCCCTCTGGTTAGGAAGCCACTGCCGCTTCTCCAGGGGTAAAGCTGTTTCTCCCTGTCCCTCCCTGCAGCAGAGAGCTAGGTGACATGGAGGAAAAGGGGCTGCTGCTGCACCTGGACTGCTTTAGTCCTTCTCAGCATGGGGTTAGCTCGGCTGAGGGGCCACAGCCCTTGCTCTCACCTCCTCTCCCTCTGTTTTGGTCTCAGGCTGGGAAAACCTGTGTGGATGCTTACTGGCCCTATTTCCATTCCAGGTCGCTACTGGGAAACAGTGGAGAGGTTAAAAATTAACCAGTTCTACGGAGCACCCACTGCCATCCGCCTGCTCCTGAGATACGGTGATGAATGGGTGAAGAAGTATGACCGCTCTTCTCTCAAAGTGCTTGGCTCAGGTAACTGCTGGTGGCATGAGCTGGTTGGAGCAGTAAATTCTTGGGCATCAGGTTGTGCCTCTTCCCATGAATGCCAAGAGCAGCAGCACATGGGAGTGGAAACAGGAGAGACTGCACTATTTGGGGGTGGCTTGCGAGCAGCCCCTAGGAAACTGTGTCTTTGGCCTGATCTTTCATCTCTGTCCTCTTGTCTCTCCCCTTGCAGTGGGGGAACCCATCAACAAGGAAGCATGGGAGTGGTACTTCCGTGTGGTCGGTGAGACACGGTGCCCAATAGTGGACACGTGGTGGCAAACCGGTGAGATGTGTACAAGCCCTCGTTCAAGCTTCTGCTCTCCCAGGCTTTAGGAGTGACCTGCTGCTTTGTTGGCCAAGGGAGAACAGTTGTTAGTGACTCTCTATGAGCAATGCCGTAAGGGGCCATGGGCATCAGAATTTTAGAGAGAAATGGCCTTTAAGCTAACCCAGAGACACAGGGGAGTTGACAGTAGGGTTCAGATCTCTGCTGAACTAAATGAACTAAATGATTATCCTTCTTCAAAGGGCCTTCCCCAGCTCTGGGAAACCCAGCCCCAGACTATGGTCTAGGAGGGTGCAGTGAGGGCCAGGGCAAAGGCTGTTGGCCAAGCAGTGCTACATGGCTTTCCTCTTGTCCCTGACTTTGATGAACATTACTGTTTCTTTTGCTTCAGAAACAGGAGGCATCTGTATCTCACCCCGTCCTTCTAATCCTGGAGCTGAAATCCTTCCGGGCATGGCTATGAGACCATTTTTTGGGATCAGCCCCTCCCTCATGGATGACAAGGTACATTTATAACCTGTAGCCCAGGCGCTGGCTCAGCCCGCTTTCCCTCAGGTTCTTGCAGTGTGTACTTGCTGACAGGAGTGGAAATCTGTTAGCGTGTCTTTCCTGCTCACCTCTGCTGGATGGCAACCTTCTTTACTGGAAAGGGACTAACAGTGGAGCTGTACTTCCAACTAGCGCAGAAGTTGAGTTGTTTTCTAACCTGCTCTGTCCTACAAGACAGGCTGTGCTTGGGCTCCCTGGCACGTCTTTCCAAGGCGAGGTAGCTAGGTAGGGACAGTCAGCCTCCCTGGAGGGACCCTGCGTCCCACCCTAGTAGGCAGCTGGTTGCAGACATCTGCTGGGAGAGACTGAGCCTGTCCCTTTGGAGGTGAGGGCACAGGACTCTCCGCATTGCCTGCCCTGACATTTCCATCACACGGCTGATAAATAGGCAATGACTGAACATCCCAAGTACTGTCAGCTATGGTAACCAAAATATAACTATTTTATAGGGGAATGTCCTTCTGGAAAACAACATTTCTGGAGCCCTTTGCATTTCACAAGCCTGGCCAGGTATGGCACGAACCATTTACAATGACCACAAGAGATTTCTGGAAACCTATCTGACTCCTTATCCAGGTAAGGGAAACACATGGCAGGTCACCGCAGAGGTGTTTGATTGGATCTGCCTGCTGGTTTTCTGCACAAGGGCAGGACTGAGGAGAGCTGGTACTGCTGCTTCATTCTTCCACAGATTCTCCACAGTGTTGAGGCCCTTCATCTCCCTGTAGCCAATACCTCAACACTGCCCTGGGAATGGGTCTCTCTCACCCATCTTTCCCATTGGATGACATGTGGGTTTAGGGCAGTGGATTTGCCCCTCTGTCTCCAGTCCTCTTGAGCACAGAGAGGTCTCTTAGTTCATCTCTTGCAAAGCCTGTCTGCTTCTGTCACTCATCCAGAGGCACTGAGCAAGCCCAAAAGTTCTGTGTCTTGACGCAAAGCAAAGGGGAAAAGCAGCAGGACCACAGGCACCTGCACTGGAGCAAAGTGCTCATGGCTTGTGGCAATGAGGCAGGCCAGCCATTAGCCAGCACACTGCAGAATGAAGGAAGGAGCCTGATGATGGAGCAGGTACCAACAGAGGCAGAAGACTAAGATGGAAGGTAGACACCTTCACCCTAAGCAGTTGAGCATGGAGCACAGTACGTGAGCCCTGGTGCCAACAGAGAAACGAAAGGGGCAAGGTGAGAGTGCGGCTGGCGAGCAGCTCACATGCTTACTGCAACAAGTGACCATGGCATGGTTCTGGCCACTGCAGGGTTTTTCTTCACCGGGGATGGCGTGTATCGTACCAGTGAGGGCTACTACCAGCTGACAGGACGACTGGATGACATCATTAACATCAGTGGGCACCGGCTGGGCACTGCAGAGGTGGAGGATGTTGTGGTAAGACGTGGGAGGTAAAGCCATCTGAGGGGACAGTGAATGCACACTGGTGATGCTCAGGGAAGCCTCTTTGAAATACCCAGAAACACACTGCTGCTGTAGCAGCAGGGAACAGTGTTGGGCCCATGGTCTGCCTGTGGGAGCAGCTTCCCACCCTTTCCCCTTCCTTCTTGCTCTCTGCAGCAAAGGGAGGGACAAAGCCTGATAAGGTTGACACTGTAAGTGGGTGAATCCCAAAGCGGCAGCTGGGCATGTTAAGGAGGAGCATCTGTGGGCCAGTAAAGATTGTGGGTCCTGGTGGAGAAACCTAGAGGCACAGAAACAGGGTCTAGAAGGTGCAAGCCTAAAGCGGGCAGGGGGAAGACTTGTGTTTGCAGATAGACCTGCTGAGGCAAGAAGGAAAAAGGGCAGAGGCCGTGTAAGGCCCATCCTTATCTTTCTGCATTACCATGGACTGCAGCAGCCAAATGGGGTGAGGGCGGCTCCCGGGTGGCAGCCAGCCTGCCGAAAGCACTGAGCCAAACCCCAGCCCTGTTCTCTTCCAGAATCACCATGTGGCAGTGGCGGAGTCTGCTGTCATTGGCTACCCGCATGAGATCAAGGGAGAAGGTAAGATGCCTGTTTTCCTGTCCCTGAAATGTCTCTCCTGGGGCTATTGCACTGCAGTGGGAAGTGTCACTGTCACACCAACCCCTGGTAGCAACACTGTGCCAACACCGTAAAACATATTAGTGGGGAATCTCAGGACAAGCATCACAACCTACGCATGAGACTAGCTGGACTTTGTGTAAGGCGGCAGCAGCACCACCAGTGGCACCATGGCCAAAAGCACTTACAGCTTGGGCTATAGAGCATTCCCTGAGGCTACCAGCAGAGAGGGACCTCTCCCAGCACTAGCCCCAGGCAGGCTCTCAGAAGCATGCTGTGCACAGTGCTCAGTAACCTGGTGCTCCTTCTGCCAGGAGCCTACGCATTTGTTGTACTGAAGAAGGACAGTGGCTACACGCAAGAGACTCTCACTGCTGAGCTACGGGAGCTTATCTCAAAGAAGATTGCTAAGTACGCAGCTCCAGAATATGTTCAGGTAACGTGTGCAGGCTGGTCCAACACCTACCCCAGCAGCCTGGACAACCCCTTTCCTTCAGCCTTAGCTCTGCTCCTCCCTGTCACAGGTCACACACCGTCTGCCCAAGACACGCTCGGGGAAGATCATGCGTCGGGTGCTAAGGAAAATCGTGGAGGACAAGGCCAGTGAACTTGGGGACCTAACCACTCTGGACGACCATGAAGCTGTGCAGCAGATCATAGAGGGACACAAGCACCTGGTGGAGGGGCACAAGAGCTGTTAGCTTGGCTCTGCCAGCAGCCACCTCCTGCTCCTCCACTGCAGAACACGGGCCATGTCCAGAAATGTCACTAAGCAACTGGTAGCCAGTAAGTGCTCAGAGACCATACCTCCACTGCAATCTCAGAGTGACTTCTCTGCAACACAGAGACCCTCAAAACCTGTCTCCATACACCTATGGGAGGCAGGGGAGAGAATATGACTCATCATAGGCAAAACAGTAAGGTGAGGCGAGCTCCGTTTCCTCCCCTAAAAAGACGGCCAAAAGTCCTGCTTAGGGTTCCTTATGCCTTGCAGTAGCTGTGGAGGTAGACGCAGGGCAGGATGCCCAGCCCTGGATAGGAATATTACTCCTACCCCTGCTCTGCTCTTCAGCAATAGTCTAGTTCAGGACCACTGCCAATGTACAAGCATCTCCAAACCAAACCCCAGTAGGAAAAGATGCAGCAATCTGGTTAACAAATACTGACTCCTCTGCATAAACATAGTTGGAAAACAGGCCCCAGATTTTAATACAAAAATGTTCCTTTGACCTGTAACCCTGTGTCATAAGGACAGCAGACACATGCCCCTTCTCTGTGCCAGCATTTTCCTCCCCTTACAGTGCATCCCTTGGCGCCTGCTGGGAAGCACAACTCCCAGCAGAGCCACAGGTACAGAAGTCTGTTCTGCAAAGCTGTTCTGCAAAGAGACAGAGGCCCCAGCAAGGCACAGAGGGAAGATCAGGAGGCTGCATCCTAGCCTTGCACCAGTGCATCCTGGGCAAGTCGAGGTTCCTCTTGCCATTGCTTCTACAAGCCCCAGGAGGCAGTGTATTCTCTTTGGACACCCTAGCAGCTCAGCCCTTTCCCCATGAGAGGCAGGGAAGCAGGAGAAGGGGGCTGGGAGAAGGATAGCATAGATGTGTCTGCTCCAGCAGAACCCCACAGACTTGGCTCTGTGTCCATCAGCAAAATCCAGGACTGGTCTTGCACCGGATGAATCCCTTGTTGACAGCTGCTGGCTCAGCAGATCCGTGTCTGCTATTCAGAGCTCTCCCATGCGCATGCAGGCTCTGTGGCTGGACAGACAAGGGTATGTTTTTCAGCATCCTTCCCCGGCTTCATCTTCTCGCATCGAGTAAGGTCCCATCTTCCCTCCCCGTGCAGTTTCAAAATCCAGCTGTGGAACTGCAATTTAATAACGCAATGACTGAGGGATCTCTCCACGAGGGCATATCCTCCCACAGTGAGGTTCTCCAGCCTCAGTGACTCCCTTCTGCTCACCAGGGACCCCCTCTACCTCCCCTGTCTTGCCACCACCAGGGAGCTGTGGAGCACTGTCTCCCCATCTCACCTTTTCCAGGCTGGCCCTGTGTCCCACGCTGATCAGTGTCATGCCCAGCTGAAGGCACACACGGTACAATTCATGCTCCACCTCTTCTGTCAAGGCGCTTGTGGCTTCATCTAGCACTGAGAGAAAAGTTTTAAGTCCCACAAATTCTCTCCCGACCAGTCATCTCCCCCTAGACAAAAGAGCAGCAATCACCAAGAACATTTCACATATTAATTAGAGTTCACCAAGAGCCTCTGCAGAAGGCAAGTGAGGAGAAGCCTAAGGACTCTGATTTTCCTCTGGCACAGCTGGTGTCAGTCAACTGGGAAAGCTGCCCTTCCCCACAAGCCCTTGAATCCACCCAAACAGCAGCATTCACCTCATTCCTCTCCCTCAACAGCTGCTGGCCACTGCCTCATCCCCACTGTTGTGAAAGCCAAGGCACGACCTTCTCAAGGCAGGCTGTACAGCAGCCTGTGCACCCCTCTGGCCCAGGCCCCACCTGGAGCATCCAGGACAGCCTGAGGCACCTTCCTGTCAGTTAAGGGTAAATACTACAGATCTGGAGCAGGTAAATTCGATTTGGTTTACACCATCTCTACAGCTTTTAGTTTGCAATCCACAGGTTCCTTCTGCCCAGACAGCACCGAGCTCTGCCACAGGCTTCAGGGGAAGAGAGGTACTTATGTGTGGCTACATGCTACCAACACCGGCTCTGTTCAGGGACACCCACCCTGGCCCTCATAAGTCCTCCAACAGCTCCTCCACCCCCAGCAGTCACTAGCAATCTAGGCGCGCAAAGGAATTAGCCCCATCTGCTAATGGGAGCTGCTTCTGTGATCTTTCAGGAACATTTCTCCTTGTTTTCTTTTGCGGTATTACAGCTAAATTTCCCACATTGCTTCCACAACCCTACAGAGGTTCACGAGCTTCAGATATGGCAGCTGACACTACGCTCCCTAGCTTACATGCTTCTTTATGTGACAAATGGTGAGCATGCTGAGAGGGGGGCTTCTTCAGGTGCCATCGGACCTGGACCAAGAGCATTAATCACTAGTTCCCTAAGAAAAGAATGTCTTATATACAGCCTCTTGATTTACCATCTTCCACACAGATAATGAAATATTTTCACCCCTGAATCCTTTGCACGCTATGCTGCTAAAGTAACAGCCAAGATGAAGCATATTCCTAGCAAAGAACAGATTTAATGAGCTGTCTCTGTACCAGCTTCTCTTTACACCAAAGGCCCTGCCTTTTTTTTTTTCCCCCTTTTTTCTTTCACAGTCACTCACTCACCTGCATATTTTGGCTGGAGGTAGAAGAGCCGTGCAAATGAGAGCCTCTGCATCTCCCCTGGAGACAGGATATCATACCTGCAACAGGGTCGAGATCCAAAAATCTCCCTCAACAAAAAGAGCTTGTTTGCTGAAGGGCTTATGGTTGCTGATATTGGAGACCCCAGCAAGCAACTTTCCCTGTGTGTTCCCCGTGCCCGGCTCCACGCTGGGACTGTTCTGCACCCCTGTGCACAGCTGCCTGCACAGAAGCATGGCTGGTGATTGTTGGCATTGATGCTTGGGGCATGAAGGCTGTGCCCCCGTATGCTGCCCATCTCCCACAGGACACAGCTGGACACAGCTGTTCATCAGTCCAGCAGCAATGTGCATCTGCTTAGAAGTGTTCCCCACCCAGAGGGATCACCCAAATCCACCCAGATGGCGAGCTCCCTTACCAGTTCCAGTCCACCTGCTCGTCCAGTCCTCCAGCTCTTTCCAGCAAATCAGTCTGCAGAGAGCACAGCAGACTTGTGAACACAGCCCCCAGCCCTGCGCATAACCACCCCCTTCCTGCTACTCGCTCTTTTCCTCTTGAGCTGTAGTTGCTTCGTATCCCTCCTTCTCTGCCTGTCCCATGGACAGTCCTGTCCCAGCTGCAGACAACGTCCCTGCATGTGTCCAGCACATGGTCACGCTGTGCTACCACAAAACCCTCACTGGCAGCACCAGGGAAGAAGGCAGCAGTACTACCAGAGACTCACCAGCCCGGCCAGCTCCAGGAATCGCACAATTCTCTCATCATCTGCAGACCCTAGGGGACAAAGCAATAAAATATAAGCTTGTGTGCTGATTAATGTAAAACATAAAATGCGTGCCGAGACCACAGCTGCAAGGAAGAAGTCAGTGAGACAGGAGGGAAGGTTTGGAGGATCTCCTGAGGTCCAGTGTAGATGACTCGACCACTTAACTATATCCAGTCGTGAGCTTTGGCACAGAGAGGTCCCAAAGACTGACCTTCCTTAAAGGTCATGCCTGTGAGCAGCACGCCAGGAGGTAGCTGGGCTCCACAGATACACCTGAGACTTGGCTCAGTACATGGTCACAGAGAGACACAGCCAGAACACAAGGATCCAGGCTTCAGTTGCCAAGGCCCTGCCCACCAGCTGCTCTCTTATGGCTGACTGCCCACTGCAGGTGGTGGAGTCCTGGGAGCAGGACTCAGGTAACAGCCAGCAAAAGGATCTTATGTGGGATGGGAAAAACCTCAGGGTGAACCAGCTGTGGAGCAGAAGATACACTTGAGCTGGTACAGTCAGCAGCTATGGAAGTTGAGCAGAAGGGCTGTGCATTTGCCATGGACTTCTCTGAAGCTGCTGAAGAGCCACAACAGTAGCTGATGGGTGCAGTTACTCTTTGCAAGACTGTGACTCCCAAGTGTTTGAAAGCAGCACATAACACTGCTTCACTCAGACAGAAACTTAAACCTGGACATCTGCAAGCTGCAGTGGATCATGTGTAGTCTGGCTTAGGAAGAGGGCAGGGGAGAGAAAGGATCCGTGTAGTCTGACCTGGACAGCATGCAAGGCCCTGGGACATCATTTAAAAAAGAGGACCAGTGAAAGACGGAGGTGGATGGAAAATGAGATGAAGGAAAACGTGGCTCGCCCAATGGCAGGTTGTACCAGACAGATCAGATGTATCGCAACAGCACGGTGCCTCAACATGTATCACATGTCTACCACAACATGCAGAGCATGGCCAGCTTGTCCACATTGCAACAAGAGAATATGTTCTTATCAAGATATGTTACCTCCCAAAAGGGAGGGGACACAGAGCTGACCTTAACCTACACTAAGGTAAATCTTCCAGGGAAACGCAGAGAGCAACAGAAGTGAAATGGACGAGCGCTGCTGACGGGGCATGATATGGGAGAAACTGCACTGGGTGAGGGACAGGGGGCTGACAACACAGCATCGGCTAATTGCTCTAACAAATTTCCACATACCTGAAACTGGATAGATCTCCTTCAGGGGATAGATCACCTGTTTAACAAAGCAAAAGAAGCCATGTCAGAGGGAGCTGGACACAGTCTATCAGAGATGCCATGGCATGAACTCAGGCACAAGGGAAGGAGCAGGCACAGGCATCCTCCCTCTTGCAGGCCTTTCTGCAGCACACCAGTTTGCAGGGCATGACCACAGCTGGGAGCAGAGCTGGGGCCAGAGTTGAGGCAGTCCCTGGGCTCACCTGCTCGCGCAGGCTTCCATCGGTGAAGAAGGGCCGCTGCGGCAGGAACATCACTCCCCGGGGGCCAAAGCAGGTCAGCATCTTGATGCTCCCTGCACAGAGACATGCTCATGCCAAGCTGGCAATGCCAGCCAGCAACTCCCCACCACCCCCTGTGCAGTCCTGTCCCATGAAGTAGCCAACAAATCCCAAAAAAGGTATATTTGCAACACAGGGCAAAGCAATGAGAGCCAGAGCAGGGTATGTGATAGAGATGGGTGGCTCCTACGCATCAGTGGAACATTCACCATCACAAGGCGGCACTGGCCTCACAACTCCACACTGCCCGCCCCTTCCAAACTCAGGGTAGCCATGGTTAAGAAAGAGAAAGCTGTGGCGAGCTGCAGTCCTTACCCCGTGTGCTCTCCCAGAGTCCCCCAAGGACCCTCAGGAGAGATGTCTTCCCTGTTCCAGTGTTCCCCACAATCATCACACTGTTTCCTTGTGAGATCCTGAGGCTCAAGTCCTTGATGAGTAGCTTGCCAGAGGATGGCACCGAGAGCGTCACTCGCTCCAGAAGGAAAGCTGTGTCCCTTGGCACTGGGTTCTCCCCAGAACAGCTGCTGCGCCACCACCAAGACAAAGGAGGAGAGATCTGGGGGTAAGTAATCACGCTGAGACTGGCAAAGATCAGGCACCTTAGACGTCCTGTGTTACTGTGACTGCAGCCCTGCCCAACGTGCCCTGGGAATGACAAATCACTGTGAGCACTGCCTGCTCCAGCCAACTGCATGCAACAGGCTGTGACACCAAGGGCCACCTCCATCCTGTGACAACCCCACACTCTGGCACGTAAGCTGCAAGCCAGCCGGTTGCTGAGAGGAGACTCACCCGTCCAAATCCCAGCTGGCTTTGGCTTCTGAATAGTTACCATTTTTTTTTCTGCCAAGGCTCAGCAAGGTCTCCTGCAGTTCACCAATCCTAGATAAACAAGAGGTTGCATGAATGCCAGGGACAACTTCAGCAGCCTTCTCACAATATCCAAACTTGTCTGTGCTTGCTCACAAGCAACTGTTTCTTATTTATTTAGCACAGACCTGGGCAGAGTCTTGTCCCGCACTTCCCTTTCATGTGGAGAAGCTCACCTGTGCGTGTAACCAGCTACATCGCTCACAGTGCTGGAGAGATCTATGAGCTGACTGAAGCAGCCGATGAGGTAGATGGAAACAAAGGCATTCTGGGGAGAAATCACATGTCAGAGCAAGGGTCAGCTCTGAGTTGGGGCACTGCCCCTTCCTCCATGGCTGCAAGGAGGCAGCCAAGTAGTCTAGACATTTGGACGTGTCAGCAGTCCCAGCAAGATGAAGGAGGGGTGGAGTAGTCACCCAGGGCGGTGGGAATGAAGGAGATGACGACCATATTTGGATGGAGCAGGGCTTTCCTGCTCCATACAGCAGTTTTTGCCAGGTGGACATATATCCTGCCGCCCAGGGATGGTTTGCAGAGTGCCTGCTGGCCAGCCCAGGGCCCAGCACACTCATTCCATCTAAGTTGTGCAGATCCATGCCACCAGCCCTGCCCCAGCAGCGTACATGTCTCGGAGCAGGGTGTCTCAGCCTGCAGTGCCCACTTAGTTATATTTAGCCCTGCATTCTCTATCACAAGCCAGTTTTGAGTACCTGGGAACAAGTCAAGTCAGGAAGGTGAATGCAAGCCAGCTCAGCTTCACAGGTGGCCAGGGTCACCATGGGCAGCAGCCCGGGGCATAACTCAGACTTGCAGCACTGCATGGACCCAATCCTCACCCACTCTGCTGAAATCCAGAGGCTTTCTGACCTTGCAGGTTTTTTTTAGACACAGAGGTCTGAGCTAGGAAACACTTACATAGATGTGCCCTTGACAGCTCTCACCCTGAGGTTAATCATACACCAGCTGGCTCCAAGCTCCCATTTCCATGCCACCACGGTCAGGGACAGCCTAACCTGAAGGTCAGTTGCTGCAGGTTATCCAGCCCCAACGCCACCAGTCTGACACAAAACCTCCATCCTCAGTGACGGCTCACCCTCCACAATGGGGTCTGGGAGATCACCCTTAGCTCACCTTGCTAACGAGGGCGCTGAGCTCTGTTGGACTCAGGTCACCGTAGACCCCAGAAAAGATGGGAATGGCAATGACCACGTAGCTCAGGATGCTGCCCAGGTAGTCAAAGGTGTTGATCCCAACTGGGCAGAAGCACATTGAGAGAAGACAGTGAGTTAGGGTGGGAACTTCTATCCCAGCCAAGCTCAAGTACAGCCCATGAACCCAGTCAGAGGAAGATCCACAGTCTTGCCTCAGCCCTTCACAGTGCACCAGCGCAGAAGAACCCATTTCACAGGACAGCACAAGCACCAGGATGAAAATCCATTTGTCGTGCAAAGAGCACCTTGGGGCAGGCCCCTGAGCAGAGAAACATCATCCAGACACACAGCTCAGGAATCACCATGGGGCAAAAGCCATTTTGCCTACATGTTTCTACTCTTCAGGGGCCTGGCTGACTCACAAGAAACAGGAGGGAGGACAAAAAGGAAGCTCTGGGACAAGATGGTTGGCTGTGAAGTCTGTCTTGGAGCACAGGACAGGCAGAAAGACTTAAGACCCCAAACTCCCATAGAGACACCTGCGTTCAGGGCTCTCCCGCCCTCCCCCATTGCTCAGAAGCTCACTATGCTGGAGAGATGAAGAGATGTCTTGATAGTGGTCGTTTAATGCACAAATCTGGACCCAGTGACAATGGGAGAAGGGAGATTTTCAGGGGTCAACTATGCTCAAGAGACAGGAAAAGAAGTTTCCACAGCTCCCAACCACATATACAGAGTCTTCTTCCCCAGAGCTCAAGCCCTTCTCTCTCTTCCTGGCCATTGAACGCCTGTTCAAAAAAAAATGCAGAGATTTCTGCAGAGCCACCTTTTGGGGCTTGTGTTCTCTGACTGTGACCTAGCTGGGTCCTCCACAACCTTGCTCTCTATGAGGCCTTTTCACAACAGGATTCCTATTTAGGACTGCAAGAGGAACCCTTTGTTCACCCTCAGGGCTTTCATGCACCAGCAAGAGGTGGGAGAGGAAAACCCAGCACTGCTGCTCTAGCAGTAAGGTTCCCAAGCCTGTGGGCCACCATGATGGAGCTATCACATGCCCCGCTTCACCCCGCAAACTCCTCACTCACTGTATAGCCACAGCTCCTTGCCTATCAGCTCCCTCTGGGTCTGTAGCAGGCTCTGCAGCCTCCGGTTAGTGCGCATGTGCTCCACTCGCCCAGCCCTGTAAAATAAGATTGCAACATGCCACAGACATCCCAGGAGCGCCTCAATGAAGTTGAAGCACGGGCTTTATTTATTTATGACTGAAACTTGGAAAGGGTCTGGCACCTTAGCCTTTGAACAACAAGCTCTTTGTTGAATGGGAACTGAACAGCCAAGAGCGCCTTCCTGAAGAGCTTCACCAGGAAACAAGCAGCCCTGCAAATCTCTCCCAGAGGATGCTGCTGTTGCATCCAGGAGGTGAGGCAAGGCCAGACACTGTCAGCGAGGCCTCAGCCTGGAGCAATGCATACCCAAGGTCACACACATCTTCCAAGCAGAGCCTGGTTGGAAAAGAGGGACGGCAACGCTACACAGCTGTAGCCAGAAAGGAGAGGACAGAGGCAAGGTGACAGCAAGCCAATACCACCTGTGCAGCCAGCAGCCCCAGTGTGCCCCTTCCCTTTCCCCACCACAGAGGCGTGGGACACAGACAAGCCGCAAGCAGTGCAGCCCCCAGCTTGGGTGCACCCAGCCCCACAGGCCCCTCCTTTCCCAGGGGTATCTCTGCAGGCATCAGGGGGTCGCCCACCACCCAAGCTAGCGGTGATGCTCCCGCAGCCAAGCTGAGCCAGTAGCAAGGAGGCATATCTTGGCTCTAAACCACCACCTTCAGCAAGCGTGGCAGCTCCTTCTGCTCCTTCCCAAGGGCTGGGCTGCCCTCAGGTGGCAAAACGCAGAGAGCGCTTCACGTCTCGCTCCAGACTCCCACCTACTGCAGCAGCTATTGCCCCTGCCGCCCAACACACGCTTCTGCCCAGCACACACCCACACTCCCACCACGGCCCACGCAACACGGGAGTCGCTAGGGCCCGACCAGATAGGGCCAGGAGCTGCAAAAAAACATACAAATTAAGATTTGTGAAGAGTCTCAGTTCCAAAGATTCTCAGTTCTTAGAAAAATACATTTTCTTTCTCAAAAATACCTCCAGTTAGAGTTCAATTTGGCATTACTGCCCTACAACACATCTCAGGTAACTACTGAGCTACAACCTTTGCTGTTGAGTATTTGGAAGGGACAAAGCCTTGGACACAAGGAATTAAAGGCGAGGAAGGCACTGGGGACCAGAGATATTATTTCTTTTGCAGATGAGAAGTAAAAAGGTGACAGTGCTCAGGTTTTGTTTCTTCCTTTACCAAAACAATAGTTAGGCAAGTGCAAGAGGACAAGACCTAATAGCTTCTACAAGCTAGAAAAGTCCGACAGTCAAAACCAGTCACTCACCATGTGCTCCTCCTCTTGCAGGATTCTAGGAATGCAATCTTTTAAAAAATTCCTTTATTTTTAATTAAGATTCATACCATGAAAATGCCTGATTTTGTGCAATTAAATGAAATTCTAGTTTCCCACCAAGTAAAGCTTTTCTACTACTGAGCTGTACTGAAATAAGGCACTCTTTTCCGGTATAACAACTCACTTTCCATTTTGTACTTAGTAATAGAATAAAAAAACTTCAAAATTGCATGGAAAAGTACTGCAGCTTAAATAAGGGCACACAGTTATCTTCTCCATTAAGAAAAATTATCATCAACCAGTAAGAATCAACCAGTCCACAAAGAAATAACTCAAACTTGCCAATGCAAACCAGGATTGATTTCAGTTATTTAAATCAAAGTTTCATGCCTGTCGATATAACTCTTTATCAAATCGGTGATATTGAATCAAACCACTTTGGGGACAGCACCACGACACTTGAAATGCTCAATGATTACAGCATGAAGGAGTCAAATACAGATCACAGGTACGGAAGACCAGAGACAGGACAGCTGCTGCTTGCTTAAATTCCTAGAAGAAGCGTGATTTCATAATGCAAAGGGCAAAGGCAGACACGTGACAAGAAAGAAGCAATGACCTCCTGCCACCAACCAGGCACCCCAACACAAGCTACAGTAAAATTGTGGCCCTTTTGTGGGTTCCAGCCATTTCTGTGAAACACCTTAAAGGCTTCAAGCAGCAGCTCAACAGACTTCAGGACATCAGTAAGCGGGGAAGTGCTGCTGGGCTCCCGACTGTGTGCTCAGCTCTGGAGTAAATGACACTGAGCAAATTCGGAGAGTAGCAGTACAGCATTGGCAGGGTCAGGCCACAGAGTGACCTAGAGGACCACGCAGTGGTAAGGAGGCCAAGCAACAGCTAACATGCCCAGAGAAGACACGCAGGTTAGAAGCAGCAGGATGGGGCCAGAAGCAACCTGTAACAAGTCCCCAGGGGAACATCCTGACAAGATGCAATGAGACCTCAAGTAATCTTCCAGGTAAGGGCCTGGCAAAACATCAGCAATGGGCTCTAAGCCAGGACCCAATCTGTATCAGGCCTCTGGGGATGTTAGGAGGCAGAGAATAAAATAGTTGTCTCCATCTGCTGTGGAGTATTTCTGCAGAAGATGTGCAGAATGCAGAGGAGGACAGTGTGTCAGGGCTGTATGACACTGCAGCAGGATGGAGGGGACAGAAAGCTCCGGCTGCAGCAACAGGAATTGGGACTCCTCTGGGATACATTAATACAACAAGGATGCCCTGAGCTGGGAGGACCCTTACGAGGACATAAAGAAATGAACACTACTAACCTGTAGAAAGCAGCTGGTTCTGCATTGACACGAATCTGCATGTGCTTGAACCTGGAAAACCCAAAAAAACCACCATGAGGATTGGGCACAAATGCCCAGTGAATTATGTAGCCAACATCCTCACTAGATGAAACTTGTCTTGCATCTATCAGAGCACTGACCTGAGGCATCTCTTGACAGAAATACTCAACAGGCTCAAAAAGGCACCACGGACCAAGGCTTAACACAAGGCGACATCAATTCTGGGCCAGCTCAGTGGCGTGTTTGGTATCCCGCACTCTGTGCACATCTCCTCAGCCCCTGGGCCTCCTGTTTGCTAGCCCAGGATCTCCACCATACAGAATCCCCACAACCAGCTGCCCTGGTTTGGGCTCCCTGTGCCACACCAGCTTCTGCTGCTGTCCCTGGATGCCCTGAGCCCCAGGGAAAGCTGTAAAGGCCCTGCCACACACCCAGCCAACCCTGCAGGGGAAGGGGAAGAGATGAGTTCCAGATTATATGGAAAGGCTATGCTGCTTTGGGCAATTCATGAAGGTGGTGGTGAAACAGTAACCTGATTTTTGTCAGTAGATGCAGTTCACTGAACTGCAGGAAGCTTCATGCGTGGTTTTCTTCTACACATCTAATGCCCTAGCAGAGGCACCAGCAACAGCAATGACCAGGCAAGCAGCTTGGAGACTGAACCAGGAGACTGAACCAAGGGCACTGCCTGCCATGACACAGAGCAGTGAAAGGGGTGGTGGGGGCTCAGTACGCAGACTTTGGGGCAGCACTGCACAGGTAGGTTTCTCTGGGTGTGGGGAAAGTCACGGGACAAAAGAAGTAGCTGCCTACATAGCACTGAACATGGACAAAACCGCAGCTTTCACTGGAGCTGCCAAGAGGCTGTGAAAATGCTGCTCTGCTGGGACTCACCTGAAATCCCCTTCCAGTTTTTCCTGCTGCACAAGTTTAGACACAATTGGGCTCATCAACACCTTGTTGACAATCGTCCCAATGATGAAATACCCAAAGATGCTCACTGGGCCTAGCCAGCCTGTGCTACAGAGGAGATAGAGAAGTTAGATAACAACCCAAGCAAAGGACACCCCAGCACCCTTGGGCTCAAGCAGTCAGAGCCCTCAACTGCCACCTCTCCTGGCTTTCACAGAGGTTTGGGGGCCAGCACTGCACACCCCAGCACCCCCAAAGCAGAATTCCCTTTGGAGTGCAGAGACCATTCACCCACATGTACAAGTGTCCATCTAGGGAGCTGTAACATGGGTGCCAAGCTCCAAAAACAAGCATAGGAAAGAGGCATGAAAGCAGGGTCAGGATGAGTCTTTACCTGTGGAAGCACTGGTACGTGTAGTAGGCCAGCGTGAAGGGCGAGATGACGATCTTGCTGGCCATGGAGCTGAGCTGCCTGCAGAACCTCTCCACATCCTGGCTGATACGCTGGTCCCTGCTCAACACAAAGAGACATCGACACTGTTTAAGCCCAGGAGAAAGAACCAGTACTAACTCCCTAACAGGGCACAAGCCAGGCTGTTTCACTACCTGGGAGGGACCTGCACCTGTCCCCCTGTTCCCCCATAAACTCCTGTTCTCCCACAAAAGGAAATTTCCACGGCGCAGCAGGACCCACCCAAGGGCCTTCCTGGCACCCAGGAAGAACAGCTCCTGCTGTTACTTTCACCTTGTTCCTTGTATTAACCCCTTGTTCCACTTTCAACAACATTATCCAACTCTGTGCTAAAGGTCTCTGCATCATTGTCCTTTAGTCCTCTCCTGGACCCACCCCTGTACTACCAAAAACTACTGACTCTCTCAGTACTGGCGCTGCATCTCAGACACCAGAGCTCCCAGGACTGGCTAGGGCACAGGCCAGGCCTTTGCCAGCTGTTGGATATTTGCAAATGCTTCCATCAATGCCAGCCTTCCACAGTAGCTGGTCCCTTTGCTCTGCAGGAAATGGCCTCTGGTCCCTTTGCTGCAAGGAAGAAACCCCCACCCCACATAAGCAGACAGCAGTGCACCAAACCTTCTCGCCCCATTGGCAGCAGGCACGTGGGTGACAGACCTTCAAGTCCCATCCATCCCACTGCTGAGCAGGAGTTGCACTTGGGGTAACTAGAAAGGATTTCTGCATATTTACTCCCTCGGCACCTCATCAGTTCAGCACACGTGGATGAGGGCTTCAGTCTGATGTGCTAAGCTCCGGTGGAAAGGCCGTGACTGTGAATGCTGGAGTCCAGAATGAAGAGCAAGGCTGGACTCTGGCGTAG
The DNA here is from genome assembly GCA_013398915.1 of Dromas ardeola. Taxonomy (NCBI): domain Eukaryota; kingdom Metazoa; phylum Chordata; class Aves; order Charadriiformes; family Dromadidae; genus Dromas; species Dromas ardeola. Next base: position 370,753 of record VYZM01003239.1, read on the forward strand.
CCATCAGTGCAGATACAACCAGAAGGACATTCATCTCTCAACTCTTCTGCAGTCTTGGAGCAGCAACAGCTTTAATTTCGGGGCAGCTCTCACCCTGACCAACCTTACAGTCATCACTTTCTCCTTTTCCTCAGACTGTAATTGTTCCCATAAAGTTATAATTTAAGTCATGCTATAGACTCATGGCAGGATATTGCTTTTTACGAGCTATTAAGCAACATGTAATGATAACACATAAACATCCGCTCAAATGCCCTGCTAGGAACTGCAAGTGTTTGTATGCCACTCAGAACTCACTCTTCACTCCTTCTGGATGGATGACACCATGCACCTAACACTCAGTTTGGTCTGCACTGCATAATGGGAGATCACTTTGTTGCTCTAGTTCACTCCTAGTACCTGAGGCAGGGAAAAAATTCCCATCAAAGAATCACTAGATAAAGAGATTTTTTGTAGTGGCACCAAAAGAAGACACTGAACAGTAAGACTGGATGTTTGCGCAGAAGCAAGGTGGTAATGAAACATACTGCGCAGCAATCCCACACATTCGGTCTGCTAAGGTCAGGAGAGCTGGCTCTATCGTTGCAGAGCATAGCAACCCAGTTATCTCATGCATTTCACTGCACAATGTGAACACATTCCCTGGTTAAAAATAAACCTAAGCAGGACAGTCATGTGGCAAGGGGCCTGTGTCCTCCCCTTCCCTGTGCCTCCCCCACCCCCTTCCAAAGGAAAAGACAGGGGTGCAGGAACTTCTGCTCATGGCCCATGTGCTATGCTGCCTGGGAAGCACAGCATGCTCTGCTGACAGGCATGGCTTTTTAACCTCTCCTTGCAACTCCATGCCGCTGCAAAACACTATCAGAAATGTACATTTAATGAGGGTAGGAGTAACCCTGACAGCATCTGGAAAGTGCATCAGCAACACGAAGCTGTGATTTCGTGTTTGGCAGTAGGGCTGTTTGATCCAAGCTAAGCCCTGTCCTTGCTTGCTGCTCCCCCTGTGCACAGCTGGCTGCTCTTACTAGCTGTCTCCTAGCACTGGGCCTGCAGAAGCAGACAGGGAACAGGTTTGGCTGAAAAACAATACAGACAAAAACACATCTGAGAAACCCAGCACAATTTTTCACTGTGAAACCGCACAGACCACCATGCTGTGTAACGAAGGGGCAAGGACAGGCAACCAGGAGCACTGGGCAGCAGAAGTACAGAGGCTGCTTCAGCTCCTTGAGGTCACCCCTACTACCAACAGTTAGGAGTCCCTGAAAGACAGCCATTTCTCACAGGGACCTCGGGCTTGGTCTCCTCTGGTGCCATCAACATGGGAGATGGCACTAACGCAGTGATTAGACCAGGGGTGCCCCCTCCAGGGGAGGAGAGCTTGGAGTCTCGAAACAACTGTCTAAAACCATACAATTTGGAAAAAGTTAACCCCTGGTTTCTAGTTTTTCAGCAAGTAGCTAATAATAACTTCTTTAAACTCCGGAGGGAAAAAAAAGCTTCTGCCTCTCACGTGATGTCTAATGTAGGATCTTCAACTCTTCAAAGAGTGTAATTAGAACAGCAGTTTCCTGTGTGCAAGGACAGGCCAGTGTCAGCAGGCGGCTGTGAGGAAGGGAGGCATTCGACCTTCGCTGCACAGCTTGGGTAGATCAGCAGCTCTGCAGTAAGCAGGACAGTGCATGAAGCAAACTGGAAGGGAATCTCGGGGTGGGCTGAGATAAGCAAGGAGGGACTGAATGTTCCTCCTTCTCTCATATTTCAAGTCACCCCTGACATTTCCTTCCTGGGAACAGGAAAGGGGAAATGCAGCCCTCGTACAGTGCAAAGCAAAGCCCTTCCTGGATGCAGCTCCCATGAGTTATCTAAACCACTAAAAACCCAACTAAACAAAATTGTGTTCAGCTAGAGACTCTGATGGCTGAAGTTCAAACAGAACAACAGGAACCGTCCTAACATGCTGCTGCATGAAGGCAGGGAGAGGCAGTGCTCTCTGACTCCAGCCAGGCCCTTTGCAACATCACGCTGAGTGTCAAGGGTTGAGTTTGCCAACAGCATGTTTTATAGCACCACCAGATCCCTGTTCTGCCGGCCTCCATTTTCCTCGCAACAGAAACAGACTACCCCTAAAACCATCATGACCAGCAGTCATGGGAGCTCCCAGCAACAGGTACCACCTCCCACCCAGGACAGATGAGGGTATTTGTGCCTAGATGGCAAAAGCTTCTAGGGCTCAAGCCCCTACCCAGAGACACAGAGAAGTCAGGAAAAGACATGGAGCAGCCCAGGAGAAGCCAAGCAAGAGGTTGAGAGAAGCTGCAGGCAGCCTACGGGTTATCGATGTCTTCACGCAGCACGTGCAGGCTGTAGTAGACCTGGCCCTGGAAGTAGCAGCTGTGTAGGTATTCGGTGAGGGATTTTCTCCAGCTCACATACATCATGTTGCAGATAAACTGGTCGAAGCTTTTTAGCTGGAATGAGGGCAAGGAGACAGACAGGAAGAGATGAGTGAGAAGAACAATTATTTCCCAAAATGAAACAAAAACTAACAGTTTGTACCAGTGACCTGTCCCACACATCGCTATCTAACAGGGCAAGGGCAGACCTAGATCCTTTGTCACCAGGATCACGCCAGGAGCCAGTGGCAGCCTTCCCCTCCTCTCCCAAGACACAGAAACCCGTGGCCTGTCTTACCGTGGAATTCACTACGATGAGAGTCAGGGCCACAGCAGTCAGTGTTTTGAACCCGGAGAAGTCCTTGTTCCCCAGGACCTCGTAGTACTGGCTGGGGATGACGCCGACCTGGTAGATAACCAGCTGCTCTGGAGGAAAAAAGCAAGCACGGGAAGGAAATGAAGGAGGTGGCACGGCAAAGGGGGGGAAAAACGGGGAGCAGATGAGGGGATGCAGCCCCTCCATCCCCGCCACCCCAGCCTCACCCAGCAAGGCGACGCAGAGCAGCGTCAGGAACATCAGGGCGGCCGAGGAGGGCCAGCCGGGGAAGAGGACGGCCTGCAGCCGCAGGAAGCGCCGCAGGAACAGCCCGTCCAGCCGCGGCCCAGGCCTGCAACGGAGGAAGACGCGGGGGCCGACGGTGAGCCCCCGGGGGTGCCCACCTCCCCTCCGCCCCGCCGGGATCCCGGCCGCGGGGGCACCCCCGAGCCCGCCCCTCACGCACCCCCGAGCCCCTCCTCACCGGCCGCCGGCCCCACCGCCCCCCGCACCGGCGCTGCCTCCCGCCATCAGCTC
>VYZM01003239.1:382403-397431 GCA_013398915.1 Dromas ardeola
CCGGGCGCCCCGTCCCGCCCTGCCCTGGGTGGCTGCCCGGGCACCGGCCACCTCTCCCCTGCCTCGGGGCTGTTCGTCCCTTTGTCTGCCGGGTCGAGGGGAACGGTCGCCCGCCGTCCCGCCGGGGCGCGGGGCTGTCCCCGTCCCGGGGGTGGCCGCAGGGAGCTGCCTTCGGGAGAGGCGTGAGCGGCCGGGGGGGCGGCGCGGGTGGGCGCTCACGGGTGGACGGGGCGGGAGGCGGCTGTCAGGCCGCTCGCACTGGAGCAGGCAGTGCCCCCGAAACCGGGCTTAGCTGCGGCGCTTCGGCCTGGGTTAAAGGCGGGTCCGTGGCTTTTCGCTCTCCGGGGGAGCGTTGCCCCATTTCTGGGCGTCGGTGGAGGTGCAGACAGAGCAGGCTTCTCCCGCTGCCTGGGCTGCCAGTGCTGCTCACCCACCAGAATCCCCCCAGGATTTCTAGTGTGATATTTCTAGCCTAGGCAGCTCCTTGAGACTACCGCTTTGGTGCTTCTGTTGTGCAGTCACAGTGTTTAAACCTTCTCCTCTCAAATGAGAGCCTTTACAGCCAGGGTGGCCTGAGCCCACAGCTGGGGCTGGGAGGTGAGCCACCTAACCCAGCTCGGCTGGGGTGCACGGACACCCCTGCTCCCGCAAGGCGCTGGCAGCCATGAGCAGCCAGGGCGGCAAGGGCTGAGGTCTCCTGGATTCCTGCTGGCGGGAGCGTTTTTTGGGCTGGCTCGGGGAACTTGCACTACTGGATGCCACCAGCCCATCAGTTTAGGCGAGGGAACGTGATCTGCAAGTGCTTGCTTATCTGTTACAATGCAAAAGCAGCTAGGTTAGGTAAAGCCTCCTTTATCAGTGGGGAAAAACTCCCTTGCTTGACTCCTGGTGCCGAGGCGGTTCAGGGAGCACTTGTCTGTCGTGTTCAGCTGGCTTCACCGGGGGTGTGCGGGGAAAAATGTTCCCTTTGCGGCAGGTCCTCTGTGTTGAGAGCTGCTGGGTTTGTTCAGGTGATGAACCCAAGCCGCTGGCTTGGCTGACTTGTGCTTCTGGCTTACCTGAGCCCCTCTCCGCCCTGCCCTGGGAGCTCATCTGTGCTGCTTTAGCTGTGGGTTTTGCCTTGGGATTGCTTTCGAGGTCCTGTTGCTCTGGCTGGCAGGAGCTGGCAGTGACATTGAGGCTGTGGGGTTAACGCTGAAGGAAAGAATTAAATCCTGTGCCTCCAGCTCTCCCTCTCCCCCCAAGCTATAGGGGGGTGGGAAATGCCCACCAGGCCATAAAGACCAGGGTTGTTGCTGATGTTCCCTAGCATGTGTCAGCTCCTCGCCCCCTCCAGGGGAAAAGCTCGTCTTGCCTTTCCTGGCTCTGCTGGGGGGCGAGTGCTCAGCTGGGATGTGGGGGCTGAAAGGGGAGGCAGTGGCTGCTGCAGGGGGAGGTGGCCAGCCCTGAAATGGTTTGGCAGCCAGGGAGAGGGAGGACTTAGGCTTTGCCAGCCCTGCAGCTTTCCTGAGGGATGCCTTTGCTTCAGCTCCTCGAGCACATGTTGCTCACCATGGGCTTAGTCAAAATTTCTATAAACTTCTATGAACTTCCAGGAGAACAACAATACAGAACCGACAACCCCATACTTGCTCAGACCAGGATTTTAGGACAAGTTTATTTCCTCTGCTTCACAGCTGTGTGCGTTCTCCTGTGCTTGTTGTCTCTGATACCTGATGCCCCACAGCTGTGGGAACAGCTGTAAGAGGGCCCTGGCCGCTGACATGCAGGAGACTGCGGACGAGTTTGGAGCAGGGGAAGGGAGTCAATTTGGTGACTGTGGCCTGATTAAAGGCAAGGGGCAGCAGCAGGAGCATGGAGGCTCCCTGCCGTGAAGTAGCCTGGATGCAGCCGTGTGATTCTGTGGCACCTCATTTCATTTGATGTTTGGTCATGGCCAGGGGCTGTAGATGCTACAGCGAGAGTAACCTTATCTGCAGCAGGGCTGAGAATTGGGAGAGGTCAGGCAGGACATCTGCTTTATTGCAGAGCTGCTGCTTTTCCTGCCTAGCTCTGCTGTTTCCTTTTCTCCCCACAGAGCTGTGAGGACGTAGTGATACCTGTGGAGTGTTGTGAGAAAGTGGGCTCTGGCTGGGATGCGGATTCAGTAGACTGCAAACTGATGCCCTACATGTTAGGGGTGGCATGTGAATGAGCCTTAGGAGAAAATGGAAGAGATTGGCTTCCCTAGTTGAGTGAAGTGTTGTGGTCCCATGGAGAAAACTGGTTCAAGAGGGAGAGAGACTGGGCTGGCTGGGGTGAGAGGCTGAAGAGGGTTGCACTGATGGAGCTGGATCATGGGGTAAGGACTGTGCAGTTGTCATGAAAGCTCCTGGAGTGGTGTGGGCAGAGCCACCTAGGTCTCGAAAAGCTCACAGTCTGGGGATGCAGGTTTGACCCTTTGGATTGCCTGAATGGGAACTGGCATGTGGAGGGAGGCAGGACAGAACTGCGATGGGCCTCGGGCATGGAAGAGGGGTCTGTACAGCCTCAGAACTACCCACCCAGTGCTCATGCTCTGCCTGCGCTTTTGGGTTGCCTCCTGCCTGGTAGCTCCTCTAGGAGAAACCCTCCTTTTGTAGCTTCTCCTCTGGCTGGTGGTGTGTGTCTGCTGAGCAGCAAGTGACATCTAGTGTCAGCTCAGGCAGCAGTAACTGTGGCTTGGGCTGGCTCCGTCTCTTCCTCCCATCCCAGGTTCCGTGACAGCAGTTTTCAGCACATGTAATGGGTGCGGCTGCAGTGCCCTGCTCTGAGGGAGGGGGCAAGCTCTTTGCCCCTTCTTCTGTTGGGCTTGAACACCTTGAGACAGGTCCCTCCATGCCCCCGCTCAGTGTTGCTCTGTCACAGGTACCTTCCTGCGGAGATGACAAACGTTTCCCCTTTGAGGGTCTCTTCTCTCTGAGCGCTGGTTACAGGGTGGTAAAATGAAAGGGATGGAGCTATTTGTGGGAGATGGGTGTCGGGGTGAGGCTGGGTGCAAAGGCAGAGCATGCAGGGGTAGGAGGTCACCTGGCTTCCCAACCCGGATGGATGCAGTCACTCCTTAGTTTCACCTAGAGAAGTGTCTCTGGAGGCTATGTGCCGTGTGTGCTGTCCACAGGAGGTCACTGGAGAGCAAGCTGAGCCCATGTCCCTGTCCCAGGTCTGCCTGTGGGGACCCAGGCTTGTTCCTTTGTCCTTGGGAGTGTGGGTGGAAGGGTGAGCAGTGGCCTTTCCTCTACGCTTTTCCCCTATCCTGTCCTTTGGGTAAGAGCTGGACCTGGAGGCCAGGGCCCTGTCAGTCTGGAGCGTGCGCTGCCTTCATCTCCAGTGACTTCTTTCTCTTTGCTGTCCTTCAGGATGATCCAGCGGCACCAGCTGGTGCAGTCTGTGCTGCAGGAGCTGCAGGAAGCCACTGAATGCTTTGGTCTGGAGGGCCTCACCAGTGCCGCGCTGGAGGCGGAGAGGACCCTGTCATCTTTCTCCCTGCCTGGTTATTGTGGGAGGCAGTTCCAAGAGGAGCTGGAGGTTGACCGGGTGGCCAGGAGCCTCTATCCTGAGGATGCCCCGAGTAACATGCTGCCTCTCGTTTGCAAAGGTGAGGGGAACCGCCTCTTTGAGGCTGCCAGCGTGCTGCTTTGGGGCAACCCCAGCCTCAGCCTGGAGCTGCAGGTGCGTACGGTGGTGGAGATGCTGCTGCACAAGCAATACTACTTGAATGGCATGATTGACTCCAAGGTGATGCTGCAGGCTGCCCGTTACTCCCTCTGCACTGAGGAGACCCCAGAGATGACCAGCCTCCCCATGGCTATCCTGGAGGCCATCTTCGATGCTGATATCAAAGCTACCTGTTTTCCTGGCACCTTTGCCAACATGTGGCATGTCTATGCTCTTGCCTCAGTACTGCAGTGTAACATCTACTCCATCTACCCCATGAGCAACTTGAAGATACGGCCCTATTTCAACCGGCTTATCCGGCCCAGGAAGTGTGGTCCACGAACCTCCACGCTCCACATCATGTGGTCAGGCCAGCAGCTCTCCCGGCAGGTCTTCAAAGCGCAGTACTTTGTGGCCGTGGTTGGCCTGGAGGAGCTAGAACCCACAATGCCTTCGCCAGAGCCTCCTGTCCAGCCCATGAAGACCCTTGAGCTGCTGAACAGTGACCCTCAGCTCACCTACTCCAACCTGCGTGACCGGTACAGCATTACCAAGAGCACCTTCTACCGCTGGAAGCGCCAGTCTCGTGAACACCGGCAGAAAGCAGCTGCCAGGTTTGCAGCTAAACACTTCCTCCAGTCCTGCTTTCAGGAGGGCAATATAATCCCCCTCCAGCACTTCCGGCAAATGTTTCCAGAAATCTCCCGATCCACGTACTATGCCTGGAAGCATGAGATGCAGAGCATGGTCAATGGTGATGCCTCTGCTCTGGCTGAGGCTCATGGGTTGCAGGAGCTTCACAGGGATGTCCCAAAAAAGGCTGATGTGGATGAGCCAGCAAATTCACGGGGGAGCTTAAGATCCCCGAGTCCTTCCTTAGATCCTATCCAAGCAGGAATCTTCATGCAAGGAGCCAAATCCTACCTCGAGAAATGCATTTCCATGAACACTCTGGTGCCTTACAGGTGCTTCAAGCGCAGCTTCCCTGGCATCTCCAGGTCCACTTACTACAACTGGCGAAGAAAAGCAATCAAGGAGAACCCCAACTTCAAACCCCCCCAGTCTCCCTTGGATAACCAGAAACCTCTAGCGATAGGAAAGCCATTCCTGCAGTTGAAGCCAAGCAGCGTGCCGGTTAGAAAGAGGCTGAATGGAGACCGGCCAGCACCCAGGAGTCTCCTGCAGCTCAAGCCCTCTCTGTGCTGGAGAAAGCAGCTGCGAGATGTGGCCAGGAGGCAGGTCCAGCAATGGCGGCTGCCGTTCTGCAAGTACCGCCTGCGCTACCCATCTCTCTCTTCCACAGCCTACTGGTTTTGGAAGGGCAGTGACCGGGCCATCGGGCAGCATCGCCTGTCCTGGACCAGCTCTGGCCGGCCATTGAACCGGGTGGCTTCCCAGGTACCCCCAAGAGTGGAGCCAGGCCTCAAGCCCCAGTGCCACATGGAGGTAGCCACCAAGCATCTAGATAAGCCAGTGCCCACCATTCCGTATCACACCACCATTTCGGGCTACGCCATGTCAGAGAGAGCCAACAGCCGGATGTTTGTGATGGATGTGATCGCCACCGCCCAGTTCAAGGCACAGGCCAAGCTGTTCCTGCAGCAGCGCTTCGAGTCGAAGACCTTCCCCACCTACAAGGAGTTCAGTGCCCGTTTCCCACTCACAGCTCGTTCCACCTATTACATGTGGAAGCGCGCCCTGCACGATGGGCTGACGCTCGTGGATGCCTGAGCGCCGGTTGCCAGCTGGCTTGGCTGCAGTTCCTTCGCTGACACGGCCTTTGGCTCTCTGGTGGGGTGCCCAGGCTGGGGCCCTGCTCTAACTTTTGTTCCAGTTTTGTTTTGTTCCTAGTCTCTGGCTTTATTTTCTATGTGGTTCAATCAGGTATGGGAGCATCCTCGCAGTGCCCGTTCCCGGAGACGGGAGGAGTGAAAGGAGAAGGCACTGAACTGCCCCAAAGGAGAGGGGCCGGGGGGGTTGTCCTCTCTTTGTGCTCAGAAGGTGAGCAAGGGAGACAGGACTGTGTCAGGGGATGCTGCCGGGCCTCTTGAGATGGAGGATGTGAAGGTCTCTCTGCTGCAGGAACTTGCTTGAATGAGTAATGTGGATGTGCAGGATGAGTGTGGAGGTGCCCAGCATCCCCTCAGTGAGCAGAGCCGGCTCAGCTGTGGGTGAGGAGGGGCTTGGGGAGTGCTCAGCTTTATGGGAGGAGCATCTTTGATCTGGGTTCTTCCCCGCTAAGGAGAATAAAAGCTTCAATTGGGTCAGCACCAATGTCACTTTGGCTTTCTGGCTCTTAATACCTGCCTCTGGCTGCCCTTGGTCTTCCCTAGGGGGAGCAGAGGCTGGTAGAGGAGGGGGCTTGTTTGTGTCCCCACTGTAGTCTGTCTGCTGGGAAGGCTAAGCTAGGAGCTGGTGTCCTTTGCAGGCTCCAGTGAAGCCGTCCCTGACCTTTTTGGTCTTGTAGCAATAACCTTTCACCCAACCCTTTATTCTCTCACAGCTGGTAGCTGCCTTACTTTCCTAGGGTCTCTCTTCCCTTGTGCTTGGGAGAAGGCAGAGAGACCAAATCTTGTGTGCCCAGTGTCCCTGCATCCCCTGTGCCATGCTGCAAGCTGAACGCAACGTGGGAGTCTCCTTGCAGCAAGCCTAGGTGCATATATCTCACTTGTAAGAAACCAAAGCAATAAAGTCTCTTCCACTCCTAGTCCTGTGTGGTTTCTTACTCGTGCTTGTGCCATTTCTGGGCAGGGCTTTTCCCTCTGTGTCTGCTTCTAAAATTGGCTTGTGGGTGGGAAGAACCTGTGCACACCTCAATCCCTGCTCCTGTGAAGGTCCTCTTCTGCTTCCTGGTACCTGGTGGGGACCATCTACTTGGTGGTGTGCTCTCTGGAGGCCTGGCAGGAGCTGTGCTCTGCATGATGAGAAGCCAGGACTTACCTCCCAGATTGGATCCAAGGCTGGGGACAATGCAGCTGTTTGCACCTCTGGTCTGCCAGCATCTCATGGTGCACAGCTGTGGAGGTCCCTGTCTGCCCGGCTCTGCTGGGTGTCTCCAAAAAGCCTTGTCTCCGTAGTGTGTGAGCTCCCCTGTGGTGTCTGCCAGCATGGCTGTGCAGGACTGAGCTGTAAGGGGTCGGGGGCTGGCTGCTGCCACTGAGGAGGGTGGTGACAATGGCAATACTTGCTCTTATTTCCCACAAAGCTGCCAGGGAACCTTACAACTGTGAGGGGAGAGCCTCTCGAGCCTTGCACCTACATGATCATCCCCTGAGGCTGGGTCTAACAGCAGGGCTGAGTCTTGTCTTTCTTACCCTCAGGCCTTTGCAGGGGTATTAGGAGCTTTGGTGACCTTGTTGAGATGCAATAATGCGTGTTGTGCTGTCATGTGTCCTATCATTCCCCCCCTCCTCCACCTTGCTTGCAAAATAATTTGTTTTTCCTTCTTTAGCATGTCTGGGACCTCTCCCTGGCTGCTGCTGGGACTCTGGATGCAGTCCTCCTTCATTCATCATGAGCCCCCTAGGTAGAGGGGGACCTATGCTAGGAAGCCCTGCTGAGCTTTCCTGAGCATCAACCTGCAGGAGAAAGGGGTGCTCACGGTTGTCCTGTGTCATTCTTGGGCCTGAGCTGTGTGGTGGGGCAGCCCCAGAGGAGCAGTGCTGAGCCCGTGGGGCATCTCTTCAGATACCGCTTAGCTCCGTGTCCTTGGTGCCGGGGGGTTCTCACCACTGCCCATCCACCCCTGTGCAGGTCCAGAGGAGGGGATCCGAGGCAGCGGGTGCCCTGGGGAGGGAGGCACGTGTGGAGCTGGGAGCTGCCGAGCAGCGCTGTGTGCTGCTGCAGAGAGCCCTGGGCGCCCGGGCTCTGTGTGTCAGGAAGTAATTGGAGTAATTAGCTGCCAGCGACATCTCACCAGCGAACTCCTCCAAGGGAGTGAGCTGGTAATTACTCCAGAATGATTACCCGTGTCTCCAAGCTGCCGGAGGCTGGAGATAGCTGCTTTCAGCAGCAACGGCTGTGAAGGTGGAGGTGAGACCCTCGAAGCGTGGCCTTCCTCGGGTGAGCCAAGGGAAGGGGCAGGGAGGGTGCGTCTTCTGACCATGGGTGCAAACACAGGCCCCATTATGGTGGCCCTGAGGCAGGGGCAGACTGCCTGACAGCAGGGCAGTGGCTGAGGCATCCATCGGCATGGCACAGTGCAGTGGGTGGCTGCCAGCTGCTGCTGGGGGTGGGTGGGCAGGAGACCCTGGGGGAGTCTCCGTGGCGGGAGGTACCCGGTACTCTGCAGGGTAGAGGGATGGCTTCTCCTGCTTCCCATCACCTGACTCTCCCCAAACTGGGAGCGTTGCATGCCTCACACGGGGGCTGCAGTTGCAGGATGAAACTCCTGGGTGCTGGCCTTGGGGTCTCTTCCACCATCCTCCACCACCCCCTTGCAAGACATTTTTGAGGAGCCCTGGTGAAGAGATGTAGGTGTGATGGTTTTTCTGCCCTTAGGAGGATGGCATGGTGGGAAAATAATACTCATCCCTCTGAGAGGTTTTACAAGTGCCCTTACATTTCTCCCTCCCCCTGCCTTGATGGCAGCAGGGTCGTGGTGAGTCTCTGCCAGTTGTCACCGCCTAAATGGTGGGTGCTCGTTATTTACTGATGTAGTTTGTGGATGAGCAGAGTTTAAACGGGGGAGGGGGGGAAACGGTAGCCCTTGATTCGTACCTGTCATGCTGCTCCCACCTTGAGCTGGTTGTGGGAGATGAATTTGAGGCGGCCTCAGCTGCTCCACACTGCAGTGCCGGGCACCGGCTGATAAACCTCTCCCTTGGCATTCGTGGAGTGAGGTTTAGCTGAGGTGCCACCTGAGCTCCCTCACAGGCGGGTGCTTAAAAGCACCGGCCCCAGCAAAGATGGAAATTAAAAGGTAAGTGAAATGTAGAGGCTGTAAAGCCCGTGGGGAGCAGCCCCCGGCTCACCTGGAATTTAGGGTTCTGCTCCGCCACTAACGCCCCCCGTTCATGTCTGCAGGAGGGGGTTTGCAGGTGCAGGAGGTGGGCAATGCATCCCAGCGGAGCCTGCCTGGGCTCCGTGCCATGGGAGTAGTTGATTATGCCCAAGCAAAGCTTTGGGGCACTTAGCTGGTATGTGTTAGCTCAAGCACTGCTTTGCCTCCAGATTTTGCACAGGCAGCTGGTTTATTGGTGCAAAGAGCAATAGTGTTGGTCTTAAAAGCATCTCAAGGTAGCAAAAGGGTTGGAATTTGCAAGACAGCTCCTGTGCTCTGCTGGGATCATTGGAGTGGAGATGTAGCAGTGGCAGGAGGACAGAAAAGTCAGTACCACCATTCAAAACTGCTTCTGAGCTGACAAGCACAAAAGAAATGCATTATCAAGAATATCAATGTGGGAAGGGAAGGAAAGAAGATGAGGAGAAAAAGTAAAAAAGGGATCTTTTGTATCAATGCCCTGCGTAATTTGCTCCATAGGTCCGGGCTACAAGCATCTGGTGCTACTGAGCCAATCCAGCTTTTGAGATGAGAATCCTTTTCCTCCTATGCCCCCAGGGTATTTGTGGGGAACCATCTGCCTCTGTCCTGGCAGGTTACACCAGCCATGACTAGGTCCCCATTCCATGTTCTCCTACCACCCTCTCTGCCTCCTTCCCATTAAAACCCATTTCATCCCATCTCCACCCCTCCTGCCTTCAAGGCAGCCCAGTTTCTTTACTCTTCTCTATTTCCAGACCCTCCTGATTTTGTCTCATTAGCAAAGGTCACCAAGGCACCCCTCCTTCCTATGCCAACTTGATAGTGAAAATATGGACAATCAGTCCTCATATGGGTCCTCAAGGATTTTGCCCTCCAGCCCAACAGATCTTCTTCTAAAATATTAATAACCTGTTAATACTCATCTTAGCTTTCTTGAACCAGCCCCCACCTGACAGCTGTCGATGTGGCTCCATCCCAGCTGTTTGGCCAAGGTCCAGGTGCTGCGTTCCCTGCCGTTCCTGTCCTGGAAAACAAGTGAGCTGATGTGTAATGCTAATTTAGCACGGTCAACATCTGGAAAACTCTGGAGTTTTGGAGAAAATACTCAGATATAAAAGCACTTCAAGAAGGAAAAAGTTCCATCTTTCTAGCCTAGTACTGTCAAGAGTTTACTGCCTGCGCCTAGACTTTGATATATTACTTTGAGGATGGCATTTTGGCAGGTATTGCATTTATTTGCATTTCATTTCTCCTTCCCTGGCTTCTTCCTTTGCCCCTCTCCCCATCCCTCCTCCATCGCTTCAGTAACTGCAGTCCTGGGTGGTAAGGTAGGCGAGATATGGCGGGAGGGACACCTCCCGCCAAAGTCAGACATTTGAGAAGAAAATTATATCTTCCTAGCACTTCTGCAATGGCGTGGGTCTGGTCAGGGGGCAGGCAGGGAGCCTGGTGTGCAGCGGGAAGGAGGGTGCTGCCTCTGTATCCCTTGCCCGTGGGGCTCTCCCTCAGCTCTCCGTGCCAGGACGAGCAGCCACCCCTTTGTGGGGCACTTGCAGGGCTGAGTGTCTCCAAAGGTAGGGTGATCTTCTTGTTTCCAAACCATTACGGCTTATGAGGGGTTAACCCCTGATAACTAGATTTCACATGCCTGTTACACATTTAAATTGCAGATGATACAGATTAAGCACTGCTTTGGGCAGGGGCATAGTTAAAACCGCAGATTTTGGCCATTTGTTGGCCTGTGGAGCTCTGTAACACTTGTCCACACATCCATGAAGACAAAAAGATGTTGCAGAAAGCCTTTTCCCGCTGTGCAGACAGAGCTGTCCTGCTGTGGCCAACAGTGGCATACATGAAGGCGTAGGGCAGGCAAAGCACCCCTTGCCTGTGAACCACAGAGACACCAGTCCAACTTCACAGCTTCTCCAGGTGAGGTCGAGAGTTTGGTCGCTGGTGGTGTCGCTGTAATGCACGCCGACTTCGGCGAGACGCTGGGTTTGGTCCTGCCTGACACTTTGATTAAGCAACGAGATTGATTTAAAAATTAACCCAGCAAACACTGAATGGATTAAAACCCAGTTAAGCGTCATGTCTCCAAAAGTAAAGAGGGGACAGAGGGGGGGGATTTCTGCTGGGAAGCCTCTGAAAGGATGGGAGCAAGCCCTGCAGCCAGAAAAGCTCCTGAGCAGAAGTGGGGAGTAGCGGGTTTCTGTTGTCTGTGTCCAGCACTAGAGAGGTTGCAGGACACCACGGCATTTTTGGAAGTGAGTAATCTGGAAAAGTTCGGATGGACCACGGAGTTTCAGAGCAGAGCAGCGGTGGGGAAGATGTGCCATACAGGGAGGGAGCCCAGCAGCTGAGCCTTTTCCAAGCAGCTGAGATGACACCGCGGGGAAGCTGGGCAGAACTTGGTGGCACCAAAGGCTGAGGGCTGGCAGCAGAAAGGAGCCCCGTGCACGTGGGACCGAAGCAGTGCGTTTTCAACACCAGTGGAACACCCTCTGCTGCGTCACCCTCACTAACCAACACCTCTGGTGGCATCGCAGCAAGCCCCATGGCTCACCACAGGCCATGGGGACAGCACCTGCCTTGTCCTCAGCAGGGTGTTCCCACTTAGCGCTCTGTCCCCTCTGGGCACCTCTTGTCCTCCTGCCCCGTGGGGACAGCTTGGCCCCACCAGTGCCTTCCTGCACGTGTGGCTACCGGCGGCTGTGGGAGAGGGAGCTGCTGTCTGCGTCTGCGGGGACAGGGGAGGTAACGAGGCTCCTGATTTCACAGCAGCTGATGCCTGAGTGGTGGCTCTTAATTGGCTTCTCTCTGCAAAAATCCTCTCCCGCCCGCCCCAGGAGAGATGGCATCGCCACAGGCTGTGCCTCTCCGCGCTCTCTCTGCTGCAGGCTGTTTTTGGGGAGCAAAGGGGAAAGGATAAGCCAGGCGAAGAGATGCACTGCTAAATACTTTTCTAAATTTTTTTTTGGACAGGAATAGAAAATTTGCCCTGTCGCAGATAATTAGCTATTTCCTTACTGGATTGCTGTGAAGGGAAAACACTGACTGTGCCGTTAAGTGAGGCGAAGGACTTACTCCACTTTTATTTCCCTGTGCCTCTTTTCTCGCCAGCCTCCAGAGGACAGATGCCGGGGGGGAATCGAGGCATTTCTGCCCCCACCGACACGGGTTGCAATCCCACCCCACCGACGGGCGCTGCTGGGAGAGCAGGCGGCAGCTTCGCCTCTGCAAGGGGCTGTGTCCTCCCGGGCAGATGAAGGAGCATGGCAGGAAGGACACCCCGTGTCCTGCCCCGGTGGTTTCCACATCACCCACCCTGGGGATGACCCTGAGGAGAGGCTGGTTGGATGGGAGGATGCAGGAGGACCAGTTTCCCAGTGGATCCCTTCAGCCGGGGACAGGGTCCCGCAGGGTTCTTGTCCCCCGCAAACTGCACCAGCTTCTTTTCCCTTCTCCTCCATCTTCTCACCTCATCCTGGTGGGAAGAGGAGAGAGATCCAGCACCGCCCCGTCCCTGCATCCCTCATCACCGCTCCCCAGCCCCTGTCTGTAGCCAGTGGCCCTGTTTCAGCACGCCGCAGTGCTTGCTGAGGGGCGAGCAGGGCCGGGGGAAGCAGGCAGTGGCTCAGATGTGTCGGTTGCTCATACGTGTGCTGAGGCGCCAGTGCTTTTTCCCTTGTCAGCTTTCTCCCTGGCTGCATCCCAGAAGGAGGCAGGACTCAAAGGCCACCCCCATCCTTGGCACAGGCTCTGTCCACCCCATCCTTAGCTGCTTCCAAAGAGAAAGGCCCGCCGGGAAGCGCTCACCTTGATGTTACAGAGGTTACGAAAGGAGCCCAAGTCGGGAGCAGGGCTGGCTTGGTCCCTGGGGTCTTCTCCTCACAGCAGGGAGGTCATCTGGGACACCTGGTGGTGGCACTTCTTGCAACCCAAAAGCTTGCAGAACCCAAACCCATGCAAACCCAGCATGTGAGAGGAGAGAGGGGCAGGGGATGGGCTTTCTGGTGACTTTCTGTGCCTGTCTCTTGGTGTCATCGGCTTAGGGCGAGGGCTGGGGGTTCTGGTGAGGCCACGGGGCCAGGGCAAGGGCATCTGGGGAGCAGTGGGCAGGAGAGCGATGGGACAGGGTTGCTGGGGCTGGGGGGGCTGCAGGACTGTGCCTGTGCTGGGGGTGCCAGGCAGCACCTGCATTCACAGGGACACGCACCTGCAGCCGGCTGGTGAGGAACTCAGTTGCAACTACATGTCCTAATTCTGGATAACGAATTACTCATGAATGGAGAAGGGGGGGGCTTGTTCTGATACATCATGGGACTCTTCAGCACCTCTTGTGACTGTTTTTTAGAAAGCTCTGGGGTGCGGGGAAGGACAGCAGGTTGCGGTGTGCACCCTTGTAGGACATTACTATTTAACCAACCTCACCCCCCCCAGCTGAGAAAGCCCCAAATCCTCCCTTGCCAGCCACCAGGAATCCCGCTCTGCTACCGCCTCTCTGCGCTCCCTGCACTTCGCATCACCACCCACAGCTGTGACGTGCCAGGTCCCCTCCGTTCCCTTCTCCTTTCTGGGCTCAAAATGTTGCCAGGCCAGAATTCAAGGCTGTTCCTCCTTCGCCCCAAATTTCTAAGTATCCCCTGTGGGATCAGGACCACTATAGAGCTCTGTGGTGGGGCTGGGGGTCCCGGCTGGGAGAGGGACCCCTCCTCTAGGAGGACAGGAGGGAGGGGGCGAAGAGCCACCTCTTCCACACCCACTGGTAGGATTTAGTTTAACATTTATAATTTTTTTTAGCTCGATCAAATTTCCGGAGCTTGCGTCTTCCCCGACTGCTGTGCCTTGTTGCCTTTTTGCTTCCTTCCCTTCTGCTCGGGCGGCTGCAGCAGACGCTGTGAGTCTATAATAAGTTATTCAGCAGCAGTCTCCATGCCGGTCTTCGGATTTCAATTTCCACATGTTTCCCTTCAGGCTGTTTCCAACTAATTTCCCAATTTGCATAATGCCCCCCTTAGGGATGCTCTGGCACAGCCCCCTTCCCCCCCTCCTTTGACAAGATCATCAGAGATTCAGGCTATTAGCGGAAAACACTTTAATTCTGTTGACCCTTTAGCCCGGTCCTTCCCCGTGCGTCTCCAATTAAAAAAAGACAAAGAGGTGTGTTGGGGTGCAGGGGGCTGGGGTGGTCATGGGGAGTGGGCTAGGGGCTGCTGGCCCCCCACCTGGAGCAGCCCCTGGAGGGAACCAGCCGGCAGAATTACAAATTCACAGCAAACAGTTTCTCGTTGCCGATTCTGATCCAGCAGCCCTGACAGTTCGGTCTGGACCAGAATCACTGGGGAGCCCCCCACCCCTGCCCCCAGGCTGGGGGTACTCGAGGGGGAGAGGCAGGGAGGGCTTTAGCACTGAGCTTTGGGGGCAGTGGGTCTGGTCGCCCCTGCTGCACAAGCACCCACAGATGTCCTCTCTCCTGAAATAGCGCTCCTGTCCTGCTCAGTGATTTGGAGGGATGGATGCCCAGGAAGGCTGAGCACGCGCGGGAGAGGGGAACGAAAACCATCCCTCAGCTGCTGGGCGAGGGTGAACCTCATCTCTCGTCTCTAAGCCACCTCATTTCTGGACACCCCAGTCCTTCCATGCAAGTTTGTTCTCTCTCTGTCCACCACCAGAAGCAAGACCTGCTTATTCCTGCCTGATGTTCATATTCTTCTGCCCCTCTTTGAGCACATTTTATTTTATGCTTCTCCTACACACAGAGCATAGAACATAGACGATGCTCCAGCCTCTCTCTCTCCCTAATTCTTGTCCATCCACACATGGCAAAAAGCCTGCACCACCACCCGGCTCCCAGCGCTAGCTGCTTGCTGTCATCTACATCGCGGCACATCTCCCTCTGAGTTGCCCAGACACCAGCTGGATTATAACTTCCTTTGGGAGCTGCATAAACACCTCCAGGTTTAAGCGAGCTCAGCACTCCTACAAAGCTCACTTCTTCCCTAGCCAGCTCCACGTCCTTCCAAACAGAGTCTTTTTTTCCTGCTTTTTTTTTTTTATTAGCTCTTCCATGTTATAAAAACGTAATGGGAACTTTCAGACCAGCTTCTGAACAGGTCTCTGATGTGCTTCTCTCTTTTATGGCTCAAGTACAACAGCAATCGCAGACATTAACATGCTTCTTTAGGATGAAATGTACATTTGAACGGCACCCAGTTGGAGGAACGTGCTGCGCCTCTTGCAGCCTGCCCAGAAACCCCGGTGAGGGGCGATGGGTGCCCAGAGTCTGCCTGCAGCCTCCTGCACACGGGGGAAGCAGGCGGCAGGGGAGCCATGGCCAGGGTGAGGGAGGGTCAAGGTGGATGCTGGGGC
>VYZM01003239.1:397480-407836 GCA_013398915.1 Dromas ardeola
CGAGGCAGGGCCTTTTAACACCAGCCCTTTGGGGCAGTCATTGCCTTCACACCCACCTCTGAAGCACGTGATGTGTCGCTGACGATACACGAACTAGCGAAAGCGAGATGTAAGCGGGGATGCGTGGGATTTCCTTGTCAGCAGAGCCTTTGGATGGAGGCATGGGAAGAAGTGTGTTGGGGTCACTCCTGTGTCTCGGGCTCCCTCCGAGTCTTCCCCCTCCCTGGATCTTAGCCCCTGGAAAACAGCACTCCCACCCCAGGCTCTGTGTGTCACCTCAGCCTTTTTCTTCCGTCCTTCTTTGTGCGCAAGGCCATGACCTAGTGCCGAGAGTGGAGTCCTTCAGGGCCCCAGCCCTCACACATCATTTCTTGGGTAGAAATTGCCATTACTAGTCTTTTTAGGGCCCAGCACTGTGTGACGCCAGCCTTATGGGGACTCTGATTGCAATTATCATGACAGTCATTATTAACACAGAGAAAACCTTGTTGTCTTTGCCAACTTGCTCCAACGATGGGAGTGATGGTGTGCAACCACCAGCCTGCCTTCCTCCTTGTTTCTTGCCTAGGTTGGGCCAGCAGCTGGGATGTCCCCTGGATGAGGGGTCTGTCTGCACAGGGATGCGGAGAGCCTGCCCTTTGGTCATGTCCATGCTGTGTCCTCCTACTTTGCTGCAGCTGAGGGGCCAGGTACTGCCCCATGGCACCGAAATGAGAATGTTGTCCCCATCATGGGAGTCTGGAGAACCCACCAAGACACCAGCCTCCTGGGGTCATTCTCCGGCGCCGTATCCCCTCTCCTCCCTGCATGCCCTCTTCATGGGTTAAGCCTGGGCACCGGTGGTGGATCTCACAGCTGTGGGGCTGGGAGGGGAAGCCATGGCCCCAGAGCAGGGGTGGTGGCACCAGCCCAGCAGCAGCACGCAGCATCTCTCCTGCACGTCTTCCAGCAGGCAAATGTGCTCCTCCTGGTCCCAGCAGCCAGGCCGGTGCCCAGTTCCCTGCTGTCGGATGGTGGCACCCCACAGCCTCGGGAAGAACGTGGGTCTACTGTTTGTCTGAAAGGGGAAAGAGCCTGCGCAGGGCATGCACACCGGGGTCCTGCCGTGCAAGCAGCCCTTGCAGGCACTGGCGCCCTGTGCTCCGCAGGAAAGCTCGATCCCAGGAGGGCCGGGGCAGCGCTGACGTGCGGGTGGCAGCTATACGTGGCCCCCTTTGGAGAGATAAGCGATCAGCGCTACCACCACCCCGACGTACACTCCTGTGCCGATGGTTATGGAGAGCGCGGCGAGGAAGAGAGCTCGGCGAGAAGCTGAACTGGCCAGGTGGAAATCTCCTTTGGAGACAGCCTTGCTGGCCTGGAAGGAGAAGAAACGCTCATTGCTCACAGCTGTACCAACCTGGCCTTTTAGCCTGCATACAGTCGTTTCACTAACGAGTCAGCCCCCCCCTTCCCTGGCCACTGCATCCCATGAAGGCTGGGGACAGACAGCAAGGTGTCCGTCAGTCCAGGATGGCTCAGCTCAGCAGTGCCACCTACACACATTTCCCTGTGGATTTTGCCTCCAAGGGAAGCGTGGGCTTTGGCTGGTTGTCTGCAAGCCCCAGCCATCTGTGTGCTTGGCCAGAGCTGTGAGCGGGTGGCTGGCCCCTCGTAAGCCCAGGCAAATGGTCGGTGGACAGGTACGATGGCTGCGTGGTACCAACTGGATACAAATAAACCCTATATATATATAGACAAAATGAGTAGTGATCGAAAGTGGTAATTATAGCAAATGGAGCTAAATTTAAATTGCACCAAGTACACCATCACGCGGGGGGTGCACTGTGCTACCCTGAACCATGTGGAAAAATGTGAAATCAGCCAGTACTCGGGGTCTTAATGAGTTAAAGCTCCCCCTGCCTCTCACCGCCTCTGTGCCAGGTACTCATGTTATATACTTTTTCATTCCTGTTTCTATCACCTTGATTTAACTTCTTAATGCCTCCCCCCCATCTACTCTTGGTACAGCGGCATCTGTGCAAACGTTGAGTAAATCCCCTGGCTCTGCATGAATTATTCTGGGTCAACAGTGATGTAAGTGAGCCCGGCGTGTGGGCTAAGCCCCCAAGAAGGCAGCAGCTCCCCTGAGCTGGTGCAGCCCGAGGGCCACCACCCTCTGCAGCCTCTGCCAGCCCGCTGTTGGCTCACACAGCTTAGCCGATGGGTGTCAGAAACAAGTGCGATGGAGGAGCTGCGGTGTGACACGGAGACCAGGCTGCCTGTTGAGTCCAGTCTCCAGAGGAGCCTGACTCCGCAGCATGAGCTGCCTCGGACTGGGTCATGGTGTAGGACCTCTGCACTACTGGAGAATGGTAAGGCAGGTGGGAAAATGCTATTTTCCTGAGCCAGGGTGGAGGGTGAGAACTTGGGGAAGGGGCCAAGGGGAGCCCCAGTTCCCGAAAGACCCAAAGGAAAAGCCTGACCTCCGGTAACCCACACAAGAGCTGGAGGGCTCGCAACCCCACAGCAGTCATGGAGACACCCAGGAGCACCCTTTGTCTCAGCCCTCAGGGGTCTGGGCATGGCACAGAGATGAGCCTTAGAACCAGAAAGGTGCCTGGTCCCCTCCGAGGGCTGCTGTGGCTTGTGGGGCCCTTGCTCGGTGCACACAGGCAAGCAAAGGAATCCCTTACCCCCTGGGAGAAGTAGAAGGCAGCAATCCCCAGGGGCCAGAAGCAGCACAGCATGGAGAAAAGGGCCAAGCCCAGGTGGTCCCGGGGGGGAAGCATCAGGAAATGATCCTCGCTTTCGCTGTCGCTGGAGGAGTCGCTCTGCAAAAACCAGATGGATTCAGCACATGCCCACCTCCCCGTGCCGCCCTGCGCCTCAGCCCCTCTCCTCCCACCTCCCGCTCTCTCCTGGCCCCATCACGTATTCTCACACGTTTCCCACCTGCAAATTCAAGGAGTTGAGTTGCAAAAATATTTTAGCCTCCTCAGCTCCTCAGGTTTGATGAGAAAAAATGTAGCTCAGCAAATTCAGGAGCGGAGTGGATTCTCGGCTCCCTGCCAGAGCAAATGCTGAGCTCGCTTGCTGGGGGTCTGGGATTTCCCTGGGAGATAGATAGTCTTAAACTGAAATATCTTGAGCTTTGGCAGAACTGGCTGTTTGTCTGCTTAAACAAACTTAAACAAAGTGCCTTATCCCCATTAGGGACTAGGAGATCGATATCCTGCTAAACTAATTTAGCAAGTGAGGGAAAGCGGTTGAATTGGAGCCTCCATCACAGGGGCGACGTGTCCTGTCCCCTTAGCGAGCGCATTGCTCAGAGCGGCTGCGGTCAGCCCTCCTGCCTTTGGGCACGGCTCGGCCAGCCGTAAACCAGCCTGGAAGTGATGTATCCCAGTGGGGAAGGCACACAGAGGTGGGGATCCCCTGTGCTGCCACCTGAAAAGGCCCCACCAGCAACACCTAAAGCAGCAGAGCTGTGCTGGGTCATCAGGCATCAGCTCCAGCAGGCTCCGGGGACCCGCTCCCACCTCTCAAGGTGACGTTCCCCTGCTTCTGCACTACCACACAAGCTGTGGTGGGGCAGGGAGTGCAGCGTGAGGCTGCTTTGCCAGCCCTCATTCTTCTTTTATGAAATTAATCCTGTCTTTATATTAAGCTTTCTCTCGGCTGCTGCCATCAAGCATGTGAATTTTGCTGTTATGCAAGGATTGCCATTCCCCCTTAACTTGGGTGCCACGGCGGCCACAGGCTGCCCTTCTCAAAGGGTCCCCACATCCCAAGGGTCCTGCAGAGAGGAGCCCACCTCCCCTTGGCTCCCAGTGGGCATGCAGCCAGGCTGTCCTCAGCGAAGCTGAGGTCTGCGGTGAGGAAAAGGGAGCAGAAATGAAAAGGAGGAAGAAGAAATATTGGGTGCAGAGGGAGAGGCTGGTGAGGCAGGAGATGGGAGGGTCTGGGGGGAAGCTCTGGGGAAAGAAGGGAAAATAAATGACCAAGAATTTGGGCCGGTAGCCAGAGTCACCAGATGAGGAGTTTGGTGCCATCCCACCTGGCAAAGCTCACCTCGTACTCCTGGAGCTCCTCTTCCTCCACCTCGTAGGACACAGTTTGGATGCGGATGTCACTCTCTACCAGGCAGGACCCTTGAGTCTCATGCCCCTCGGGACCTTCAGATGGAGCCTCTTTGCTTTCCATAAAAGTGGTCTCGCAGCTTTCCGTCTTGCTGTCCTTGGCCTTGAGAGCGGTCTCATCCTTCACAAGGATGAAATTGGGGCCGTACAAGGCTTCAACAGCCAGCTGCAGGGAACTGGCATCCAGCAGCTGGTGAGTCCTGGCACCACCAGTGTTTTGGAAGATGTAGGAATACAGTTTCCCTTGGCAGCGATGACTGGGGTAGTCCTGGCTGTGATGCTGGTGGTAAGAATAGCTGCTGCGAAGGTGCCCTTTGGCCTTGGCCAACAGCGGGTTTTGGAGCTCACGCACACTCTCCATGCTGCCGGCGGCGGGGGGAGCGATCCTGCGGGAACAGAGAGAGTGGGAGGGAGGAGGCTGTTATTTCAGCAAGGCAAGGGAGCAGAAAAGCCTCTTGCCCGTGTAGAGCCGGTGTCAAGACAAGGCTAGTGGGAACAGAAAGATGTGGCAATGCTGGAGAAAACAAGAGCCCTCCCCGCCTCTCCACAGCTTGAATGCTCTCTCGGCAAACTGAGCATCTCTTCATCTCTCCCCAGCTGGCAGTAAGATAAGGATGCAGCCCTGCAACAAGATGATCTGATTCAGGCTGGATTAAGACAAGGATTTGCTGTATCTATAATGCATCTTGAGATGGCCACGTGCAGCCTGACAGGAAAGGACCTACTGCATCTTTTCTGCTGGTTCATACTGTGTGCTGTGACAAAGCCAAACAGACAGCACAGAAGTAGATAAGATGCTGACAGCCACTTGAGGGGCCTCCCTGTCTTCCCGAAGCGGAGGGTTGCATGGTGAATTACAGCCCTCCAGGCATTACACACACACCTAACTGACTTTCAGGTACCCATGAGGTTTTCTAGGACTCTTTCAAGGCTGAGCTGGGGCTGGGGAGAGAGTGGCTAGGCACTGAGGCTGCTGCGAGGACACGGAGGTGGCATTTAGGCTGGGGCAGGGAGTGTTGGATGCTCAGCCGGCTGTGCAAAGGAACGGAGGGATGCGGAGGTTAAAGGGGAGACACCACGGGGCTTGGTTCACATCGAAATGATGACAATTTAAGTAAACGACCCGTCACATCAGACCTCTGTTTAAACCGGCTCCACCCCTGGGTACAGCTGGCAGCCGCGCAGCCCTGGCTCTGGGCCACCGGCTTCAGGAAATCCGAGTCCAAACGGGATCCTCAGCTACAAATGTCAATATGGGTTTCTTCCTCAGGAAGATTCATCCCCCTCCCCCTTCCTCCATTTCAGAGCGCTTAAACCTTGTGCTGACTTTTTTTTTTTTTTACTATTTTGCATAAAAATTTCTGAGATGAAATATTTCAACCCCTTTTCTTCAGAGGAGCATTTGCTATTTTGGCTTCCCAACCCACCTTGGCACAAAGAAAATGCGTAGTGAAATATCAGCGTTCCCCAGGAGAGAGAAACAATTACTTTGTGCTCTTCAGTACCCAGGCCCTGTGTTTTACAGCTGCTCTCTAGCACGTTCCCATCTCCTAGACTATGCCACCTTATTGCCTTGTGATCCCAAATGTTCCTTGTCCTCCTTAGAGACCTCTGTTACTGCCTCCTCTGCAGGATGCTGTGTAGCAGAGACACACTTCCACCTGCTATAGGGTACCCTGAGGTGCACTAGGCTTTCTGATAGAAAGCACATCACCTTGGGTTTAAATCTGTCCTCAAGAAGAAAATATAAATAACGGTGTTGGAGTTGAAGACTCCTAAGAGTGAAAAGCGCAAGTGGTCCCATCCCCTTGGCCAAACCCTTGCCATACAGCACAGGTTTGAGTGCCGTACCTAGCTTTAAATGGCCCTGTCGATGGGCTTTGCCCTGGCAGAGGTCGTCGCATTTTGGAAAGCTGCTCAGGAAAATGGAGCCGTTCAAAAGCACTCCCGCGCTGCGAAAACTCTGCGTGTTTTGGTGAATGCTCTCTGCTTCCCCCTCCCCAAAATCATTCTCTGCTTTCTGCAGTCTCCCACCTTACTAATAAAGCCTGTAATGGCTGGTACAGCAGATGGCCGTTAAGTATTTTCAAAATATTTAAGCGAGATGCATATTTGTAGCACAGACGGTTTTATTTCCCGCACAGACCCAGAGAAGCGCAAAGCTTCATCCCGGTTTTCAGGCAAGGAGAGCACAAACCTCTTCTTTGCTTACCTCAACACGCAAATTAGATTTCCACCAAAATACCTTGCTTTTTCATGAAACAGTGAGGAGAGGCCAGTCACTGAGCATCATTTGAGAGCAGCAGCCCCAGCAGGAGCAGAAGCCCAGCTCTAGCAAGAGAAAGTTGACAGTTTCGTGAGGGCATCCACACCTCATCTCCAGAAACGTTTCTGGCAGCAAGCTAGGGTCGGGAGGGACAGGATCTTGCTGATGGAGGGAGCCGGCTCCAAATGCGCTGAGAAACGCGGGCAGCCGGGCTGGGGACAGGCTGCTGGATGGCGGGCAGTGGGTGCTGCCTGCCGGGAGGTTGCTGCGCTGCCCACTTCGGGTCTTCGGCAGCGGGTCGGAGGACGGGGAGAGCTGTGCGGCAAAGCCATACGTTCACAGCAGCGAGTGCTGGGAAACACTCAGAGCATGGGGGAGGGCGGGTGGGAAAGAAGGGAAAGCAGCTGAGAGGAATTGAAAACCTAAAAAACAGCTTGAGAGGCGGCGGGTATCACGGACCAGGGTGGGAAGAGTGCATCTATGCAGCTGGACCGCTGCTGGACACGGACTCTGCTGACTTTGGGCATCCCGAGGGATGCTAAAGGGGCCAGCTGGTGGGAGATGGCTGGCTGTCCTGGGCTGGGAGGAAGAGGCAGGGAGGGCTTGCAGGTAGCAAATATCCCCAGGGTGAACACACCTGGGAAGAGCAATGGTGTGGGTAGCAAAAGAAACAGCGGGAAAATACTGCTGAAGCATGGGGAAGTCTCTGTGAATGTGGGCTAGGCAGGGCTGAGGGCTTCTCCCCAGGAGAGCCCAAACCTCTCTCATCCCTCGAACTGCCCTGGAGCCTTCCCTAGAGCAGGGCCAGGACCTCAGAGGCTGCTGCACTGCACAAAGGGTGGACAGGGCAGGGCTACAGCTAGAAGCTTTTAGTCCATGCTAGTTTTGCTCCCTCTGGGATTATAGAAGATTTACTAAACTCTCTTTTCCTTGCTGCCTTCCATTCTCAGGCGTTGGGAAGGATGCTCTCCCTGGGAGCAGGACAGGGCAACGACAGGGCTGCAGGGACAAGGGGAAAAGTGCAGATGGAGATCTCACTGCACGTCTCATAAACAGGCAAAGGGACCACCAAGGGCAGCCCTAGCACCCAGTCCTGGCATTTGTTGGCAGTGGGGAGGGGACGCCGAGGGCCAGTGTCACACAGCATGCCAACGGCAGTGTGCTCAGCCCTGCCGGAAAGCAGCCAGCCTGAAACCTCCCTCTCTGAGAGCTGATGTGAGGAGTCCCAGTTCCGGAGGAGTTAGAGATGCTTCCCTCGTCTTTGTCACCAAGATCACCGCATTGCATAAAGAAAGCACGCGTGCTTGCTGCGCCGAACAGTCTGGGTTTGCAGGTGGAGACGGGGGCCATCAAACCGCTAGAGATGGTATTAGAGATGGAATGGCAGGGAGGGTGAGGACCAGCCCCGCATGCACACACGCACGGAAGGACAGAGCTAAACCAGCCCCGCCATCGTCCCCAAACCCCGTTTGGATTATCTGGATCCTACAGTGAATTTGGCCACACAGGGATTTAATAAAGTAAGCCTGGTAATAAAGTAAGCCTAGTAATAAAGTAAGCTTGGTAATAAAGTAAGCTTGGTAATAAAGTAAGCTTCGTAATAATCAGGCTTGGGGGAAGAGGAATGAAGCCCAGCAGATGACAGCAAGGAAGCTGTAAAAGATAAAATTAGCAAAGGGTGGCCATTCTGTGTCCTCATTACTGGCGTGACTGGATAGCATGCATATCCGTCAGCCCCACGGGGCTAGCCAGGGCTGTACCGGCAGCAGGTAATGGTGGCGAGATGCTGTTAGGTGCACAGGGAGGATGCAGGTGTACAAGCTTACACGTACAACGTGAGCCCAGGAAGAGGGTACACCTGGGAAGAGGCAGACTCCAGTGCCCTGACTGAGCTGGACTATTGCTGCAGCCCTATTGCCGAGACTAACAGCTGCCGGCTCCCTCATGAGCTGCCCCCCACCACTGCACGGCTGCCGGTGGGGCAGAGCCCCCCCACGCTCCCCAGGCCGGTTGCAGCGGTCCCCGGCAGAGTGGGAAAAGCACAACTGCGTTGTGTGTACTCCCAGCTTCTCAAGGTGGGTACTGGATAAAAGGAGCCAAAATAAGGCATGAAAATAAAGAGGCAGCAAATTCAGCTTTGTGTTTCAAGGATCTCACCTCCACACCACATCCCCTGGGGCAGTCCAGGTCCCCCTGGAGACCATCCTGCCTCTTTTTTCCCCCACATGAGAGGTGCTCAGGTCGCTGGCCGCCCCCACCAGCAGCAGTGCAGCCCTCGGAGGGACCCTCGGCACAGATGCTGGCTATAATAAGCCCAGTTAATGATGAATTAAGTAGCTGTTCCAGGAATCAATCATCATTTAATTGCCATGTCAAGCAAACACTCTGCCTTGCTTCCTGGGCTCATTAGCAGGTTGCGATTGCATTGCATGTCCCCAGACTCCTGAGTGAGAAGGTTAGCCCATCCTGGCCAAAGGTTTCCCCTTCAGGACAGCACTCAGGGAGGCTGGTGCCCTCGGGGAGCAGTGCCCCACTGTGCTGCTGTCTTGGCTGGTCTAAGGCATGAATGCCTGTTCCTGACCTGGCTGATGGGAGGCAGCATCACGGCCAGGTATAGCTGCCATAGCCCTGGGATACTGGTGAGCCCACTCCTGATGTAGCAGGAAAGCATAGGAGATGTGGCTAGCACCCTTCCCAGAGCCCAGGCCCTCCTGGAAGCTCTCAGGAGGTGCCCTGGGGGCTTCTGGGCAGAGGCCCAAGACCTGCCAGGGCACAGTTCTTCTGCCTCTGGGCATCTAAGCTTGCAATTCTGCCCAAGAGAAAACCAGCTCACAAGGGCTGCTGAGAAACAAAGGCAGAGCATCACAGGGAGGGAAGCTGGCATGTTGGAGAGGGCATATAGGGATGAAGGAAGGGCTGTGACGGCTCGTGGACAATATGTCTGGCAGGGTCAGACCAAGCCTTCTCTCTGCCATAAGGGCAGCAGTGGTGAAGGAAATGGTGGGCAAGAGACGTCTCACAGGGGAAGCAAAGTGACATCTGAGCCAGGCAGATAACTGAGCCCTGGCCACCAGGATGGAGAAGGAAGGGAATGTGGAGCTGCTGGAGGGGAAAGAGCTGGTGAGGACCAGGAAAGAAGGAAGAAGGTGACACACAGCCCATGGACATGGATTAGAGGGAGGATAGATGAGGCGTTCATGATATAGAGCATCTAATTCACAACTTTGATGCAGACGGTTTGATAAAGCTGGAAAGGAGTGAACAAAGCGTTTGTTCTGATCTCCTGACAGGTGGAGAGCCAGTGCCTCGGCAATGGGCTCCCCGCCTCCAACAGAGACTAAATTGCTCTGAGAATTGGGATGCGACGGGCTGCTTTTCAAGGTTCGCAAGTCAAATTGGGCAATTTCCAGGTGGAAATCGAGTCTTTATTCTCCCTGATAAAAATGTTTCTCTGCAGCAGTGTCTCGACCCAGCTGTGCTCAGAGCTAAGGCGTTGCTCCCTAATGGTAAGAAACAGCAAATCCATCCCCGGGGCTGGCAGGGAAGAGCCAGGCTGCTTCTGGAGGAGCCGTGCCGGGGGCTCTGCAGGGCTGTGGGCTACCCCACCGCCCTGTCCCCAGCCCCGGTGCCAGCGAGACAGACAAGCTGCCCGTGAGCATCAACGGGGGAGCAGCGGGAGCCTCCAAACACGGGGAAAACGCGCCCGTAACACTCAACCGCAAACCGGCAGTGCCCGCGAACGAGCTGCGCCCTGCCCGCTGTGGCGTCGGGGCTGCGGGGCTGGCGGGGCGCCTGCTGGCCCCGCTGCCACCGTGTTCGCCATCCCCCGGCCGGGCACCCCCAGGCAGGTCGGCACCCACCCTCGGCGGGGCCCGGCACTTGGAGAGGTGGCCGCTAGATGTCCCAGGCACTCCACGCAGCGCAGGCTGCCGTTCCGGCCGCGGAACGCGGGGGGACCCGGCCGGTCCT
>VYZM01003239.1:413598-432690 GCA_013398915.1 Dromas ardeola
GGAGCGGCGCGGCGGAGCCCCAGCCGGTGCCGGGGTGTGCGGCAGCGGCGTGCGGGGCTGTGCGGCAGCGGCGAAGCCCTCTAGCTGCAGCAGAACCGTACTTCACGTTCGTGCCCAGGGACCCCGCGCCCGCTGGCTGGTGTCCCCCAGCTCCCCGGGCTCGGCGATGTGAGCTGCGCGCCGCCACCGCTCCTCTTCCTCCGCGTCCGCCCGCCGCGATTTCTTCTCCTGCTGGTTTAAGATAACACGGCAGAAACTCTCTCCTCGCTCTCCTGCTGGCTGCATTTCCCAGGGCACAGCCCTTCCCACTCCCCCAGCAAGGGAAAGACCCGGTGCCAGCAAGCAGAGTTTAAAGGAAAAGGATAAATGGGATTTCTTGCTGCCGGTGCTGAGGGGTCAGGCAGCCCGGCCTGGGGGCTGCATCCCAGGGACAGGCGGCTCGTTCGCTGTCTCAAGCCAGGTATTTTTCAGCCCTGCTCCATAAGGTCCCAGGTGGGATGTTGATTTGCTTCACACACACCCGGGCAGCACTCTGGTTAGTGGAGTTAATCCGGGTTTGCACCATCACAGCGGGACTCAAGGCTGCAGCCCATCCTTCCTGCACCCCCCCAGCCCAGGCAATGCCCCGGGGTGCCCATGCTGCTCCCCCACTCTCAGCAGCTCCCCGAGCCCCGCACCGTCTCCCCAGTTGCCCCAAACTTCCCTGAGTGCCCCTCCCAGCGGCTCCCCCAGCTCAGGAGCACCCAGCACCAGGACAACTGCTTGCAGATTCGCACATGGCGGATGCCTGGTCCAGCCGGAGGGACCTGCCAGAGTGTGGGCAGAGAGCTGCCTGCCCTCGCTGGTCCCCAGTGCTGCTCTGCCAGGAGCGAGCTGTGCCACGCAGGCCCACGTGTGACCTGCAGCTGCCTGCACCCACTGCCCAGCAGTCACCTCTCGCAGCCTGCACTGGGGTCCCCTGGGGACCACACTGTGGTTTCTCAGCACAACATGCCTTTCTGGAGGTCCAGGCTTGTCTCTAACGTCTCCCAACTTCTTCCAGGTGCTGAACCGGATGATGGGCTATGTGCCAGGGCAGTTGGGTCCCATGGTCCCATTCCCAGAGGGGCTGGGGCTCTGGCTGGGGGAGGAGAAAACGGGGCAGCCTCCCTCTGCTCCAGCTCCCAGAGAGGTGCATTTCTTTCCAGTAGCAGCTGTGAGATTCTTTTGCAAAACCAAAGGGATTGGCAGGATTACGTGGGATAACAATGGGACTGAAGAGCCTGCGCTCCCTGAATAACCAGTGATGGGTGGCCAGCTTTCCCTCTCTGGGGGCGATCTGCATGTCCCACTGTCCGCATCCCCCAGCAGATCTGAGAAGGATGTGAGCCTAAAATGCCAGCTCCAGACTGGGGGCCTCAGCTAGGAGGCTGTCATCCAGGATGTCAGCTGGAGCTCAGAGCTGCTGCTGTGAACACAGCGATGCCCAGGGAAAAGGTGTCCCTATTGGCCAGACCCAGACAGCATAGATTGAGGGGTGTCTGAGAAGGGAATTGTCCATCTCCATGTCCCTAGGGAGCGGGACAGACAGGAAAGTGCTTGGGACACAGCAAAGGAGGTTTGTCGTCTCCATCATCCAAGGCCCATCAGTCCAGGCTGGAGGCATGCTTTGGGAATGGCCTCAGCACGTGACACCCTGCTTTGGGGCAGAGGGACTGAGCAGGTGACTTGTAGTGGCCCCTCCATCTCTCCAACAACTCCAACTCAGCTGAACTCCCAGTGAGTGGGAAGTAAAGCCGCAGCTGTGCATGCCCCAGGTTGTCGGGGTGTTTGCAAGCAGAGCCTGGGTGCCCAGTCCTGGGCGGGCGCGGGGTGAGCTGCAGCCCTGTGAGGGAGCAGGGGAGGCAGTGAGACTTGCCGTTGCATGGCTGGGAACAAGGAGGTTTGGTGGTGATTGCCTTTGCCAGGTGAGAGTCCCCATAAGTCCTCCTTGCGTGCCTGGGAGCCTGTGGGGACACGGTCAGATGGAACTGCTGACTGCCCGTTTTCCCAGTCCCTTGTTTGCCTCAGTTATCAGAGTCTGTGCAGCCCTGTCCAGCCAGTGTGTGCTAATTAAAGGCAAATGAAGAGGGCCTCATCACACAAGGACAGCCTTTTGGCAGGGCTGGAGGGGCTGTGGTGCTGGAGGGAAGCGAGACGTGGGCTTCAAACCCCTTCTCTCCATGCCATGGGGGAGCCTGAAAGAAAAAATTGGTTGCTGGATGAAGCATCTTCATCCATGGCTTCCCAAGGCCTGGAGAGCCGCCTCGGCTTTATGCCATGCCAAGGTGCCAAAGCACCTGGCAGGAGGTAAGCGGGGAGGATGGGTGATGGAGGCAGCCCTGCCGCCGCAGTATGTGTTGTCACCTCGACCACAGCCACCCCTGCACAGTCCCCGTCCGGCTGCTGTCGTCAGCCCGGGACAGCCACTCTGTCCTTCACCGGGGCCACACACATCCCTGGATTAACACGCAGGCACTGCGGTTGCCCAGCGGAGCTGGGGATTAGACCTCGCCAACTTTGACAGATACACTACTTAGCGGCAGAGCTGCAGCACTCTTTCTCCTGCTTTAACAATGATAAGGCGACATTAGCATCCCAAATCAAAATCTCTCCGACCTCAGGCAGCTCTGAGAATAATGTATGCATGCACATATATTACATGTGCGCGCTGGTGCTTATGGAGGTATGGCAAAAACCAGCCTAAGCGATGAGTTTTGGGGCTTTGCTTTTATAACTGCAGCCATCCAGTGCAGAGTAGAGAGGGGCAGTGTCCCGGGGAGGTGACATGAGGCCAAAAGGGCTGCGTGACCCGGAAGAGTTGGTCAGAGATGAACCACCTCTGAGGCACTGAGGATAAGCTGCCGGTCAGAAACTTTCCTGCCCAGAGAAGGAAAAGGGACAGGCTCCGAAGGGAGTGTGGCAAAACGCACAAAGCCTCGCACTCCACTGAAACTTCTTGTATTTATGCATCCGCTGGGATGAATGGAAGGCAAATGGGTATCGAAATGGCCCTTTGCTCTCAGCTGCAAGGGAGACCTCTGGCAAGAGCCCATCCAGCAGAAGGTAAATGAGATATCATTCCATTAAATATTAGCTGACACACTATCACATTGGACTTGTTATACCAGCTAAATGATGCCCCTCTTCAAAAAATAATTGGAAAAAATGCTGCCATCAACATAAAATACACAAGGAAAAGGCTGTGCTTGTGTTTCAGGATTGCCTGGCACGGGAAGGTGGGGTTTTGTTTTTGATTATATTCTCTCAAACATTAAAAACTCCCTGCCAATATGTCCTGAGCTTCACATGCTTCATCTAACTACAGACATAGCAACAGATAAATACGCCACGACAAATTTGGTAACATTACTTTATTGACGGCCAAAAAAAAACCCAACAAACCCCAGATCACTCGAGACTGAAAGCTTGAACTCCTGCCAGACAGTTGCAAGCAGAGAGTTGAGATGAAAGATTTTGCGCCAGAAAGGGACAGACATTACTAAAACCCCCAATAACTGGAAGGTCTCCACGAAGGGGAGGACTCGGCTGCAGACCGTCCTCAAAGAAGCAGAAACAGAGCGCGGAGGCACAATGAAAGGGAAAAAAATCACACTCGAGATGACTGGACGTTGCCGCTTGTGTGGCTGCATCAGTGGGACCAGGGGACAACAGGCAGGACCCGCTCGTCAGGGGCACTCAGTGTCCCTTGCACGGGCAAAATAAGCGGGGGGGATTTGAAGTACCTATTTATGATGACTGGGGGGAGCACTGAACAGATTAAAGTTACATTTGCAGCTTTAATAATGATCAGATTAGCGAAATCTAGAGACGAGAGAGAAGCTTCTGAGGGATCAGCCAAAGCTAATTAATTGGGCAGCGTGATGGGAGAAGAAATTAAGCGTGGACAAGGAGAAGGTAACGCATATTGGAAGGAACGACTTCAACTCTTCATAATCACTAGTGATTTCCAAATTAACTGGAAACATGAAGGGTAAAAAAAGATGTGGGTGTATCTGTGGACAATAGAGTGAAAACCATCTGGTTAATGTACAGTGGTGAGGAAAAAAAAACCCCAACATGCTGTCAGATTGCTTTCATAGTGTGATACAGAAAATAATAAAAATATTACAGTACTGTGTTGGTAGTGACTCAGCTGTTATGGATAAGTTGGGGTTTTTCAATTAGAAGACAGATTCAGATGATTTATTGTGAAAAATACTGTTAAAAAAATGTAAAGTCTTCTGTAAAAGTGAAGCACCAAGCCTTGAAGAGCGGAATGAAGTTTTTAAGCGTTTACGAGGAAATCTGGCCATTTAGGAGGCAGCAGTAAGCAAGGCGTAAGCCGCAGGTCCCTTACAAAACATAGCACCCCGCATCAGATTTTATAACGCCTCTGATATGATTAGCACCTGATAACACAGATGTCTCCAACTTCCCGTGTAGTTAAAGCTCCTGAGAAGCCTGTGTCTGCGATATATTTGAATAGCATTCTTCTGGGATTAGTGTCATTTTCCTCCCTCTCAATAAACGTCGGCTTCTCAGGAGGCTGAAGACTAAAGTGCTTCAGTGCGAAAAAATCCACAGGGAAGTCCCTTCTTAACCCCTACTTGCTCCCCATCACCCGTGGCCCCGACACTGTCTTGTGGGGCCATGTCAAAGTGGGGGTCTGTCTATTCAGGCTGCCAAGATCCAGGCACTTTTCTTCGGCAGATGATGGCTGGGGGAAGGCAGGTACCTTTGGAAAGCTACTCACAGCACCTGAATTCTGTGATAATTAAGCTCTCAATTGACATGCTGTGAATAGCCATTCAGTGGGACCTTTTCCTCGGTTCAGCTAGGGAGCCTTCTCGGATGTCTGAAGTGTGTGGCAGCATCTCCAGCTCCTCACAGCATAGGAAACTCCCATCCTCCTGGACAGTCGCTTGGATGCCCATCCCACTTGGGACAACAGGACAAGGAGGTCATTATGGAAAAGGGTGAGTCCTCATGAGGGCAAGAGACCTCCCTGAATTCCAAATCCAGAGCTGATGTTCCTGGACGGGAGCCAGCCGAGGTGCAGGTTGGGAGATCCAGGGAGCAGTGTGGGATGTACAAGGATGTGAAGGGGGGCAAGGAGGGAGGAGGAGGTGGTGTGTATGGGAGCATGCCTGTCACGTAGGGGATGTGTTCAGGCAAATAGCGGACATCTGGAAGATAAGCGGGATAGGGAAGGGAACCCTGTGTGCTGTCTAGCTGCTTTGCATCGCTCTGGCAAAGCAAAGCAGCACTAAACCCAGAATAGCTGGTCCATATGCTTTGGCTGCTTTCGCCCGCAGCCGGAGCCTTGTGGTAAATCTGGCGGTGAAAGATAACACTTTCTTAAAAAAACAAAGCTGAGCTGGTGGGACTACCTGTCTGCCATGGATGACCTCGGTACGGTCCTTCCAGCCTGATGCGTTGTGACTCTGCAACCATGTAGTGTTTGGATGGTGTCACTGAATAGCAGTGCTGAGATTGCTGTTGAAGGTGCAACTCCGAGATATGAAGAAAATCAAGGGGAAAAAGCCACTGAACCTTAAGTAAACACAAGCCCAAACCTGTACTCCCATGTAGTCTGTACCAAAAAAGCTCAGTGAGCTTCAGCTGTAAAATACATAGATGTGTTTGGGCCAAGGCAGAGTGTTTGAGACCTGCCTGTGCACTTCTGCATCCTATTATGTTGAATTTAGGGCATAAACTGAAGACTTCACTCTGACATAATTCTTCCCAAAAATAGAAGCCCATGACACTCGCTTGCCTGGCAAAGCTTGCCCCGGTCCGATCAGGATGGAAGTGAGGTCAATGGCTGATGGACATGATTCACCCACCCTGCTACCAGGGCTGGTTCTGCTGCTGGTACAGACTACAGCCATGAGTCCCCAGGGCCTTGGAGGGCAAGAAGAAAATAGAAGTTTTGTGTTGCGTTTTTGAGAGGACATGACAGACAGAGAATTCCCCACGTCCCAGAGCTGGTTTTGAGCCAACAGGGTTCAATCCTGTAATCCCACAAGGGCCTGGTCTGTGATGCTTCACTTCCTCAAAAGTTCACATACTTCTTTTTTTTTCTGTTCCCTCTCATTTTGCAGAGTTGTCCTGCTCTGCCCAAAAAGGCCGTGTTGAGTGAGGATGTGTCCCAGCTTGTGCATGTGGAGACAAGGGCAGCCACAGCGACTGGGGGCTCTCAGGCTCCCTGCAGTGATGTGGCTGCAGAGGTTTAAGTCCAACCCCAGCAAAGAGAGCGACCACCTGCGGTGGCAGTTACCTGCTTGAAAGCAGGTCCCCCACTGACTAATTGCTGAATAAAGCGTCTTTAGAGGCTGGCAGACTGAGCCCTGGGGAGCTCCTCACACAGCTATTGGCAAGAGGCATGGAGCTGTACAACCCTGCCGAAGCCCGAGATGAAAGGCAGGCAGCAGGGTTAGGTGGAAGACATCAAGAAGCAGCTGTGTGAGCTCCACAGGGACCTTCCCCATTTGTCCCCAGTCCCTGGCTGTCTCAGAGGAGGGGCATGCATCCCTGCCTGCGGCATCCCACAGCCTCCTGCAGACCCTCCAGCATCCCCCTGCCCTCTCCCGAGGACTTGTGCTGGGCTCATGGGCAGCTGGGTGCATGGGGCAACCTCCGCTTCGTGTCTGGGGCTGGGAGTGGACCTTGTGCCGGGGGAGCCTCCCGTTGCAAACCCCCGTGCGCACAGCCCTGCACATCTCAGGTCTTCTCCCTTTTTTCCTCCTTCCTGGTATCAAGCCTTTTGGGAAACTGGTTGTGAACATTCTAAGGACATTCAGCTCGGCGAACAGGAACAGAAGGGCTTTGCCCCCCAAACGCTTAAAAAATATTGAAATTCACTTGAATAAGCAAAAAAAATGGCTGAACTGTCATGCATGAGGCACATGAATCATCTTTGGGGAGGAAAGCGATCCTGGCGATGTCTGGGCTTGAAGTAACAGTAGTTAACATTATAATGACTCATACCACATATGCGTCACATCGTTTTTCATTAAGAGCAGCATTCTGGTGTCCTGTGACTAACTGGAAGCTGGAATCGTGGTCCTAAAGCCTTGGGCTGGGGACTTGTCTCACTCAAATGATCTGGCTGCGTGCTAAAGGCATTATCAGACATCAAATATTAAATAATAATAATAATAATAATTTCTCAGATCAAACACTTCATTCAAATGTCAAAATTAGATGGGCTTTGGAGCTGCCGTCCCCAGGGAGTGCTGTGGTTTTAACAGGGAGAAAATGGATAAATTGAGGGCAGGCACCTCCAGAGAGGCCCTTCTTCTGCTCTCCGCTCATTAAAGTCAAACCGGGCTCTGCAGTTCATTTCTGATCCTCGGACAAGGTCAAAATTTCCATTTTCCTCTCTCCACAGAAAGACCTTGGATTCCTTTTCAATAACCCCATGCCCCCCTCAGCATCCTCCCAACAAATCTTTTGATCTGTGTAAATCCCCGCTAGCAAGCCACGGACGTCAGCTCCTGCAGCCTGAGCCGCTCCACCAGCAACACCTGGACCAGCCTGTGTCCCACCAAGCCTCTTGGTTTGCCCGTACTTGCCAGGGACCAGCGGTAGCACTGACCCTTTGCCCTGAGAAACGGGGATCTGAAGTCTGGAGGAGTCTGGGGTGACAGAGGTGGAGGGGTAATGGCTGGCAAGAGATGCAATACAAGGATGGATGAGTCAGGGAGGGAAAAATGCAGGGAAAGTCAGGGAGTGAATTACCGGCAACTAATAGAGGACCATATCGATTTTTTGAGGGCAGCAGCTGCAGCTTTTGTGGGCTCAGGCCATTGCACCTGGGCAGGGGAGGTGGCAAGGCACTGGGATGATGGTAAGCCTTCTCCAGCACCTAAGCCTTGCTGCTGCCCCCTGAGCTTGGTCAGGCTGTTTTGGGGTTTGCTTTCAGTCTGCTGAGGGGGCTGGAGTGCAGTAAGCCCACCCAAGGCAGCGCCCAGGGACTATTGCCTCAAAATGCTCAGATTATGTCGGAAATTGATGAGTGGCGGGAGGAAATTGCCAGGAAACGGGAGGTGGAGGCCAGGAGACCCCCAGAAACAACCTGTCATAGGGAAAAATGGGAGAGACTCAACTCTGGTATATGAGCCAAGGATGCGCTGAGCTGACAGGGGGATGGCTTTAGGCTCCTGCACCACAGCTATGTTTTGATGGTAGCATAATTCCACTTCCCAGAGGACCACCGCGGCCTTTGAGGCACAACCGTTGTCACTTGTTGGCCATGGTTGCCTTGTTTCGGTGCTGGCAGAGCTACCGCACCCATTCAGGGCTGGAACTCTTCGTGGGGCATTGCAATGAGCAGTCCCTAAAGTGACTGCTGGAGGCTGCAGAAAGTCACAGGCTGGGTACCACAAGAGATTGTGTGAACACCTCTGTGTGACTGGGAAACGCCTCTCCTGGTCAGACCTGCCTTGTGATAAGGTTCTGGAGAACTTGGTCCATGAGGTGGGTGGGAAGCCCTGGTGCGGAGCAGTGGCTGATGTGCTTATAGCAAGAACGACTTTGTACAGACATCCAGGGAGTCTCGTGTTCTCAGGGCAACGGCTCCTCCAGGCTCTGGGTCCTGCTAAAGCTTGTGCCATCAGCTTAAAACCACTCTTCGTAACCAAATTGTTCTCCAGCATAATGACAGTGCTCGACCTGGGTGCAAGCAGAGTAGCGAAGGGATACGCTGGAGTTACCATATCAAACTGCAGGAAGAGAAAAAACACAATCTGGAAGATATCTGTGGTACTAAAACCACTTTACCCCCCTCCTATCTGAATACTACAGACCAGACAAACAGATTTTTATCAAACTTTACAAAATATACCACCTGTGGGCTGAAGGAAGCAAGAGAAAATACATCTCAAAGGGTAGTATTTGTACTGAAAGTGATGAACTACCAAAAGAAGTGCTTATAATTGAAGCTCCCTCTCGATCATTGCAGCAGGACAAGGGCAGTGGTCTCCCTGCTGAAGAGCACGCGCTATCATGGGTGGCACTGATGCACCATCTGAAATCCATAGCAGGCCAATAATCATTCCCATCAGCTGCCGAAATACCTTGTAGGGGCCAGATTAACAGGAGGAAGAGCCTTACAAACCTTGGGAGGTGAGATTGCCTGGAGATAGAGACAAAAATACAATAGCAGCGGGGTTCAGAGGGAAACAGCGGTCGTATAAATTGCCCATTCAACTTTGCCTCTCTAACCCCAGGACAACCCCCGAGCTGGACCTGGGACAAGGACAGCATCTGCAACCATTTTGGTACCACACTGACTCAGACTAGCTCCGAGGTACTTTCACAAGAGGCAGGCCATGGTGGGGAGCTTTAATCTAAGAAGTAGCCAATATATTTGTTTTCTTACGGATGCTCGGCTGTAACAGCCAACTGTGCATGAAGTCTGTGCAGCTGCTTGTTTTTTATTTGGGTCCCTTCTCAGAGTTATAGATTTAGCTGTACCAATAACTGCCTCAACATCAG
The DNA here is from genome assembly GCA_013398915.1 of Dromas ardeola. Taxonomy (NCBI): domain Eukaryota; kingdom Metazoa; phylum Chordata; class Aves; order Charadriiformes; family Dromadidae; genus Dromas; species Dromas ardeola. The sequence continues at coordinate 423,121 of VYZM01003239.1, forward strand.
ACTAGAGATTGTTTATAAAGAGGAAAGCATTTCAGGTGTTGAGCGAGCCAGGCTATGACATTACTGGTAATAGTTTGGAGGAACTGTGCCATAATCAATTGACTTAAGATGCTGTTATCTGTAAGACATTTAAAGATGCAAGCTCAAAAGCACATTTCTAACAGGTGAGAATACAAAATAAAAATATTTTACAAGCCCCTCCGGCTCTCCAAAAGCCATTGATGTGTTTCTAATGCAGCATGCCAAACCCATCAACGTAAACAGCATCACGGCTGTCCTGAAGGGGCTGTCCTGCCTGCCCTTTTCCTCCTCCAACCAGGGGAGACCCATGCACACAGCCCTCTCTGCAGGGCAAAGAGGAGATTTTGGGATGTGGAGAAGGCGGATTTCATGTGCTGGCTGTGGAGACTTCCAGAGTGGAGCAGAGAAGGACAACAGAGGGAAGTCCCCAGGTCTTCCCATGGTTTGGGGTGCAAGAGGTAAGACCTGGTCCATGACTGAGCATGCTGTCCTCATCCACAACCCATGAGACCATGGAAACTCAGCTCTGGGCCTGAGCAGGCAAGGTCTGAAGGCCAAAATGACGACGTAGCTTCTGGATTGAGCTGTCCCAGCCAGGGTCACCTCATAGCAGGACATCCAGCAGGCCAGACATCGTTTCCAACCTCAGCGCCTCACAGCTGTCTGAAGGTCCTGTGTTTTTAAAAGCAAGCCCCTCCTCCAGACCAATGTGCCAACATTGCAAAGTTGCTCCGACCAGGCACTTCACAGCTGGGTATCGCTCCCCAGTGCTGCATGCCACACCAGCGTACTTCTGAAGCATGGTGTCCTGCAGCAGCTCTGCTGGTCCTGGAAACCAGGGAGGTGGGGTACCAAAGAGTATTCTGTGGGTTTTTTTTCCCCAGTTGCACAATTTGCACAGGCTTTACCCAGATTTATTGCACCCTCTGATGACCTCGTGAGAACAGTAAATGCCCACATGGCCATTTGGTTCAATTATTGTAATTCCCTCCCCACAGGACTCCTCCATTGCGCCTTGTAGGTTGTTCTGGAAGCAGCAGCATGCTGGCTTGCTGGCTGGAGCTGCATTGATCATAACATCGTCACTTCTGCTGCCTTTAAAGCAGTGAATTGACTGACTTGGCCTCACCAGTCCTTAAAGCCTTCGCCAGTGTTTATTGTGGATATCCTAAACTCCTATTCTCTGTCCGCATAGGAAGTGCCTGCCAAATCTTCTTGTCAAATCTCTCTCCTCACCTTAGCCTACTCCATTCCTTCAGAAGTGCAACTATACAGCAAGAAGGTCTGGGCCTGGAAGATGTTGCACCATCGGTATTATTCTTATTTCTCACCTGGCTGCAAGGTGGACTTCAGTAAATACCATTTTCTAAGACACGGCGGTGCCAGTGACCGTCAATATGCTGGCAGCAGGTATTGCATGGACACGAAAGAGGGAAATGTAGGGTGTATATCTGGGATGCTGCACATAATGGCACAAGCCAGCTGCAGGAGAAGTGCCTTCAGGAGGGCTTGGAGCTAAAGTGGTTGGGAGATCAAGAAGGTCAATCAGAAGCTACACAGGAAAGAGAGGAAGAATAAAATTAGGGATGTGAGGAGGAGAAGCTTAAACCTGATTCAAGAAGAAGCCAACGGCAAGAAAGCCATTGATGCCACATCATGGTGACAGAAGCAGGTGCCATTGAGCATGGGTTGAAGGTGGCAGAGATAAAGGAGCATGGTTGGGAGCGGCAGAGCAGGGGCCCTCAAGACATGACTTTGACCAGCGCTTGGGTTAGAGCTAGGGCTGTCCATGCAGTGGAGCAAGCCAGACCCTAGGGAAGCCAGGGTCAACAGATTGGTAAGTCTTGGACATGGGCTGGGTGTGCAGGGCAAGGGATGGGGGCTGGATGAAGGTCCCCACACTGGAGAGAGGAGCATGAGAGGAAGAATGTCACCCCGCTGGTATGGAAGGTTTTTAGCATTCTCCTCGCCATCCCATTTTTGCCTCCTGCTCTGCACCAACTTCCTTTAATTTGCTCATTAAAGGGAGCTGCATTATTACAACAAATTGTGGCATTTTCTCTTTAAACCTGTGAAAAAGCTAGAGCCCTGAAATTGCCCTGAACGCTAATGGGTACAATCCTGGCTCAAGCGAGTTATTGGCAAGCTTCTCACTGACTCCTGCAGAGCCAAGATTTCACCTCAGATGGAGGCTATCTTTCAATTAAAGGTATTACTCTTAATATTCATTAAAATTCTGTTTAATCCAGGCTCTACAAGGGGCAAACCCTGAAATTCATTAAGAGTTGTATAAAAAGCCAGCGCGAATGAACATAGTCAGGAAAAGTGCCTCATTGCAGAGGCTGAGGAATTCCACCAATTCAAGGCCAGGTCTGAGGAGTGGGACAACCTGGTGCTGGATCCCACCGGGAACATGCGCTCCCAGGGTGTGAGGGGCTGTGGAGCTGGTGGGGCCCCCTCCAGCTCCCCACGGCTTCGCTCCCATAGCTCTCTGCCTTTTCCAAGGGTCCCAGTGCTGAGGCAGAGGAGGGGAGATGAAGGAGAGAGCGTGGAGCTACAGCTGCTGCGAATTGCCCAGCTGATGCCCTTGCTTCATCTTCTCTCCTTCCTTCAACCTCCTTCACGTACCCACCCAGACACGGGCTCGCTCCTGTCTCCAGGTACTTCCCCCACCTGCCATCCCCATCAGCTCAGCCCACAGCCATGCTGTGGTCACAGGGCAGTCTGGTCCCCATGACCCCGCAGGGCTCATCCTTGCCATCCCGGTCTGTTTTATGTCCATCTGCCTTTCCTTGAGGCCAGAAAAAAAGAAAAACCTCAGAGCAGCCGCTGCCTGTCCTGCATGGGAGGAGAAGCCAACAGCTCCGCTCAGCTGGGGGCTTGGTGGTGTTCATCCACCCTTCCCTGCTTTTGGAGGTGCGGGGTTCAAAGGAGAACACGTGAGCGAGCTACCCCAGCTCCTTACCAGCTGCGGGGGCTGTCACAGGTGTCTCTCCCAAGGACCTCAGCTGCATCCCTGACATCTGGATACTGTGGCATCTGCCTGGGGAGCTGGGCTGGTGCTCAGCTTCTTGAGACCCCTCCGGGCTGGAAGCATCACGGAGACTGGATCCAGTTCGCAGGCTTCCAGCAGACCTCACTGCCACTGTGAAAGGAGGATGAGGTCGGTAGGCAAACGCGGGAGCCATCCTGGGTGGCTGCTGCCCACCCTCCTTCAGCACGCCGCCTGGCTTCGGAGAGCATGTTAAGCAGCCGTGTGCAACTCCAGCACCTTCGTGGCACTTTGGCCTCTGCTCACATGGCAGGAGGGCACCCAAGGTGTCCCAAGTCACCCAGAGGCCACCATATTCCTGAAGAAAACCAGCCCCAAGTCTGCGCTTCACCCGAAGAGACCCCACGTCCCCGCCACAGCCTGTGCTTCATTGTGTGCTTGTGCAAAGCCCCGTGGGCTGCTTGTGGCTTACTGCTGGTGTCTGATGGCTCCTTGGGCTTCAAAATCCACACTCGAGCCATTGAGAGAACACCCCAAGAAGTTGCCCAAGGGTTTGCAGTTACCTGCCTGGAGATGCAGCCCCTCTGGCAGCCAGCAGGCAGCTGGCAGGGAGAGCCAGTACTCGCGGCCCTGACATTAGGGGCCGGGATAAAAAAAACTGTGGGTTGCTGATAGGAGAAAATAGCTCAGAGGCTGAAAGAGAGAGAAATGAAATGGAAGAAGCCAGCCAGGTGCACTCTGTGAGGACCACGCCACACGGCAGCAGGAGAGCCAGGAGCTTCTGCAGGCCAAGGGCTGGGATGAAGTTACGGGATTAGAGATATTTGGCCAAAAAGCTAATGAATGGCCTCAATCAGGGAGCTGAACCCCAGACACCATAGTATTTTCTGACCCTCAAACATGAACCAAACTGCCTTGGATCTGTCCTTTAGGTCACTTTAATTTCAGTGCAGGCATCTTAGATTTTTTGCCTGTATTTGCGGATGCTGTGATTTTGTATGTGTTTTCATGAGGCTTATATAAGTAGAAAATATTTCTTCATCAAGTAAGTATGAGCGCATTTTTCACAGGCTGCAGCTTTAGGTGGTTGCTCGACCTCTGTGAGAAGCCCTGCTCTGCCAGATCTGTTAGACAAATGATTTTGCTCTGTCCCTTGTGTTTCTCTGCATCTGTTAATTCCTTTATTTTTATTTCTAAAAGCCATCCCATCAGGCTGGATGACTCCTAAATCCCTGTCCTCTCTCTCTGCATTCTGCAACCCAGATTTAACCCTACGAGCACCACTACCGCCTGAAGCCAGAAGGCAGGCTGCCAGCAGCCCCCGCTCCCTCTTCTCCCAAACATCAGCTGCCTTTCCCAGCCGTGAAATATTGCTGGATGAAATATGTTAGGTTCCCTCGATCAATAAACCATCAGTACTCCTGAGCACCAGGGAAGCAGCCAGCGTCTGGCTCCTCCAGCTGATTCCCGGCGAACTGTTCTCCTATCTGCCCTGTTGCCCTGCCAGATCCTGGCTCTCTCCATCCCTCCGTTTTCTCCCTCTGTTGTTTCCGAGGCCTGGCACTGTTCTTCTTTGTGCTTGTTGGTTTATATCCCTAAACTGCGCCCGTATTTCTTTTACTTCTTGCTCTCTACCTCTTCTCGCTTTCTTTTTCCAGCCTCTCCCCTCTGCTTCCTCCATACTTCTATCTCTCCGTAAACTGTATACTGTCATTTACAACTGTAATGATGATGAAAGACCTGAGATGTGGAAACAGCAGGCACCGGGTCCCTCCCTGCCCCGTCCCTCCTCCCCTCACAGCCCAGGCATATTTCATTTTTCCAGCTCTCCTGCAGCCAGGGCAGCGGAGCTCCAGCGTGCTCGGGGACCATCCGCGTCACGCCGGCAGAAGGATGGCAGAAAGGGCCAGCTCGCCCGGCTCAGCTCCTTCGGGGAGCCGTGATGTTACAGCTGGAGCAAGGTGAGGGCTGGCTCTCGGAGCGCTTTCCACCCAGCCACTGCCAAGTGCTGCGCAGTGATAGGCAAATCGCTTTATCTCTGTGACACAGATGGAGAAGCTGAAACAAATCACTGGGCTCTGTAATGAGTGAGAGGGACACAAGCAGAGTGGCCCCCCCTCCCTTTACGCTTTGAAGGAAAATATCACTGAAGGGGACTGGCCCCAGGGACCAACCACAGTTGAGCTTGAATCTCCCGGTGGGAGCACTAAGAAACCTTTTCACTGCAGATCTGGAGTCTGCGATGTACAATTCAGCCCAAAGTTTGACATTCCTCTGCCGCCAGCCTGCTGTTAAGGCGGCAGGGGACTGACTCGCAGCGAGCACAGGCAGAGGCTGGACCTGGGGCGCAGCACACAGCATGCCGGGGAAGTCCCAGGGCAGCAGCACTTTAGCAGGGAAGCCGACAGAGCAGATGAACACGGTGATGGATATGACCACGGCATGACAAAGGCCATAAGAGACAGGCATAGCCCACAGAGCCCCACACAGAAACTCCCACCTTCACCTTACCCAGACCCCAGGGAGCAGGTAGGTTTATTGGAAGTTGATCCCAGCAGGCCATGGACAAATCCAGCCCAGCATCTCACCTTGGCCATGGCTACAGGTCAGGCCCTGCAGAGCCACCAGCTCTGCTCCTGCTCATTCTGTTTGTCTTCACTTTAAAAGAGTGGTTTTCACTTGTCTCTCCTCTTCAAATGGCTTTTACCTGTCTCTCCTCTTGAAATACTGCTCTTACATTGCATGTGTCACTCTTGATGATCTCAGTAAATCAAAGCAGGTAACCAACTGTTGGCTGAACATTAGCCGTGCTGGAGATGCTTTTCCAGTGGTATAAGCTGTTTCGATAAGATAATGAGAAATTAGTCAAGCGTTCATGAACAGATGCTCTTCTTTCTGAAGAACACAGGGCTCACTTCATTGTTTGAACAAATCTTTCTGCTAAGCCGCTGCTAGCTGCTAAGGTGCTGATTTGATGTGATGCACACCATTCGTCTTCATAACTGTTTCCAGGTTGGGTGCTACAAACTGAGGTCCGCCGTCACACACGGGCTGTTTTGGCTGAGTCAGATGCACCTCCCAGCAAGTCCCTTCAGTGGATTGGAAAGGAAACTTCTTGAGCTGGTCCAGGAGGCCACCACACACTCCTTGTTTCAATGCTTCCCCACCACTCCTCCTGCAATGCCACTGGGCATCCGGCCAGCAGTTGCGGTTGTGTTGCCTCTGAGGACCACGTAGGCCAGTCCTCTGTTTCCTTTCTTCTCTGGAAAGCAGGAGCAGCTCTCTGCAAGGATGTGGCATGACATGCATATGGCAGGTCATCTTCATGGAGGGTTATCTTCATGGCAGTGGTCCATGGGTGTGGACGTCCTGTCAAGGACAGACACCTAGAACCAACATCTCCGGCCATCTCCAGTGATGGAGTGAGCAATTCAGTGTCTTCTCAAGAGGACCAAGTCAAATAAGCAGGGCGGTGCTGGCGCTACCGTGCGATATAATTTTGGTCAGCCTTCCCCTGATCTTTGTAGGGAGGAATGAAACAGTGGAAAAATTCCAAGACTTTTTTTTTTTTTTTTATTTCATGAATCCCTGTGAAAAAAAAGAGTGTATTCCAAAATGACTTGAATTTCTGGAATGAGAGCAAACGCTGGAGTTTGGAGGCTCAGTGGCTTCATTCATACCTATCTTATTCTCTATAAAAAGTTGATAAATTGATATTATGCTGTGAATCTGAAAGCTACAGCTCTTCACGTGAGGTCTGGCTGCACCCAGGCTCTCAGGACCCTTATTTTATATCGGGCAGGCTCTAGTGGTTTATAAACACATTTACTCTTGTCCAGCCTCTTGCTCAAATCTTTATACGTCAAGGATGACACCACCAGAGCGCAGACCCGTGCTGCTGGCTGCCTGGGCTCTCCTTCCTCGGCTTAGCACAGCTCCGTGCTGCTGAAATCCTGGCCACTTGCAGACAAGTTAGAGAACACCAATATATATATAAAACAGAGGTTATTCTCCCAGATTTACAGTCTCTCCAAAATCTCTACAGCTCTTACACCATCTCATTTATTTTTTTTTTGGTGCAAGCATGCAGAGTGCACACTGCTCATTCACTGTATGAAGCTATAACCCAACCCATGCTTCTCCTTCAAGGCTGCATGCCCAAAGCTCTAGTTATTCAGCCCCACTTCTCTTCCTGGGATGCTGTATTTGTTCCTGGTTGTCTTTTGACTATCAAAACAATTTTGGATGTGAACTCAGTGATGGACATCATGGGGCACCGGAAACAATTAGAAGGAGCAGAAATAGCCTACATACACAGCTGGAGCAGCTCTCTGATTCAGAGCCCTTATTATAGATCAGATACCATAAGATTCAAAGTCCATACAGACCATCGGAGACTGCGGTCTGTGGATTTCCTCTGAAACATGCCTGGGCAAGCAGGAAAAGACATGCCTGTCATATAAAAAAAAATTATTTAACCCTTGCCATCCTGGGGTGGACCAGCATAGTAGAAAAAGCGGTATCTGAAGCTAAGGCCGGGTTAAAGCAGGGCACACCAGTTCAGAGATTTTTACACCTGGATTCTGCAGCAGCAACAGATGACTTGATTAGGATTGGTGGTGGAGCTCCAGGGCTGGTTGGACTTATTGTCTCTCATCCCTCAAAACGCACCCTCAGCCATTTTTAGAAAATTAAGTTATGTGTCTATGGGCATCTTTGTACTCACTGATTTCCCTTGTACACTGGTGAAACAGCCTTAATAGGCAAAGGGGTTTATCAGGTAGGACAGAACATAATCTGAAAGCTGTTTCTGGTCAAAGCCATTGCCTTTCCAAAAGCAGAATTACACCAAATCTTTGGGAAGCCCCCAATGCTGTGAAGATGTATATGATCAGGTTGCTCTTTACTGCACTGATTCCCCCCTGGCTCTGGGATGTAGGAGGCAGAGGGGAGCTTTCTTCACCTGCTTTCCTGATTCTGCCTCTACCCTCGGTGGAGGAGACATCCTTTCCTGAGACCCCTTCCTTGGGGCATGCAGAAGCATTACCTGAATCTGCTTTCTGATGCATGGTTTGCACCAAACCTGATTCTGCTTGACCAGCCATCACGGTAACCGAAGAGGCAGTCCCTTCTCCGCAATCCCATTAGAGGACGTTGATCTTTGTTGTTTCCTCTCTGCTTTTTGCCATCAGAGATTTGCGCACCTGGCTGCCCCAGCCCTGCAGCTCATCAATGCCATGACACGTTTGTGAGGCCCACCAAAGCCGTGGGATTAGAGCCTTTCTGCTGAACGCGCCCCCAACTTCGCCGACAAATCTGCAGCAGCAATGACCCAATTTTGTCTCTCTCCACCGCTCCACCTTAGACAAGAGCGTGGGATTTATTATGCTGGGACTTGTGCTCCTAAGCGTGAGGACGTTGCCGTTATCAGCAGTTGACAGGCCATCAAGAAAACATTGCTGTCAAAGTGACAAGCCAAGCGGTTAGCATTTCCCCGAAAACCCCTGTGTGTCTGTAAACAGCAGGAGGAGTGCAGCTCCCGCTCATGAAAATGGGCTCTCCTGGGCCTGGGAGGAATTGTTCCTTCCTGTCCCAGGACAGGACATGGGTCCTGGCCCCACAGCATCGCTGCTGGAGGATGAGCAGTTTCTGAGGTGACCGCTACGGAGGCAGCCCTGGCTGCCTCGCCAAAGACTTTTGTTGTTGGTGAGGGGTAAAGATAGTCAGTGCGGTGTGGCTGTCCACCACGTCTGCACCCTATTTTTTTGGAAGAACGTGGATTAGGCTTGAATAACCTCTAAGCACAGCGGGAGAGGGCTCGGCATGGAGCATCAGACCCATGGGCTGCCTAATCTGGGCGTTACCTAGCAGTGGCTACTAGCCAGAGGTCACATCCTTTTTTTTTATTTTTAATTAAAGCAAATTCTTTCTCATTAAGCCTCCTTTTTTAAAATTTAGGACCACAATTCTTGGCATGCCGTTTTCCCCGATGATGTGGACGCAGTTATGCTGCGGCCTTGATTCCTTCGGCTGAGGATGCCCCCATCAGCAGCAGCTGAGGGGCCATCGCACACGTGGCACCGGCCAGGCTGACAAACGGGATGTCACCCCCAGTTATTTTGTGAAAAAACCCACATGCATTATTTAGAGCGAAGCCCAGAGCGATGCCTCCCTTGTGTGCTCTTGAGCTGGGCTGGTCTAAATTGCAATTGTTTGAAATGTCATGTCAGGAGGACCTTTACGGGCAAGCGCTGTGGGCGAAAAAGAGACGTTTTTGCAACATGTGTGTGTTTCAGCTCTTTTTAGGGGCTGGTGTCTCAGAGCAATAATCTGTCTCCCTCACTTTGGATCTGTTTTCAGTGGGCCAAGCCAGTTCATAGCTGTTTGGTCACTCTTGATGATGTATATGGGGTTTCCATCTGAAATGAAGCCAGTACGTGGGATATTTCCCTTAGAATTTAGAGTGCTCTTCCACCAGGTGAACTGGCCTAAGGTTTCAAGGTATTGAATCACTCCCTTTCAACCACCTTCACAGGTGGTTTTGCTCTAATAATGTG
>VYZM01003239.1:432755-445501 GCA_013398915.1 Dromas ardeola
GGGTGGGGAAGAGGGGAAAAAAATGCTTAAGTCCATCTTGTGACTCAGATATTAAAGACAGGTTTTAGCACCTCATTCCTTCCTCCCAGAAAATCCATCCTCCCTGTGAGGTCCTCTGGTGAAGTGCCCAGAGAAATTAAAGGACAAGGGATGCTGCATGACCCTGGGTCAAAATGAGCCCCCCATCAGGCTGGTATTTGATCACAGAAAATCAAGAGCTGCCTATTCCCCAAAATTAGATTTTCTCCAGCCCGTTGTTTGCATCCAGGCAGTGTCGGCAGTGTTAGGCAGGACATGGCGTAAGCTCGGCTCAGCCGCAGGCGGGCAGGGGGTGAGCAGAAGCCTGCCTCTTTAATGGGGAAGGAAACCCAATTAATCCCATTCAGACTCAAAGCCTACCGTCAGAGGAAGGCTGAGAGGTCAGCGGAGAACTGCTCTACATAGCTACATTTTTATTGTATCAATTTCCCCGCTTCTCAGTCAGAGGATTCAAGAGCAAATCCATTTTGCAGAGCTAACATTTAAATAGAGAAAACCTTTTAGAAAATGGCGGGAACCACCTTGGAGAAAGTCTGCATCACCCAGCATTGCTTTTCCCAGGAACAAGGCTGCCTTTCCAAGGCAGCCTCCCAGGGCTCAGGCGCCTCATCCCTGAATCCGACAGGTATTTAATTGAGGTTTCCCTGCTGGGGCCAGCTCAGGGTAAGGGCCGAGCATCCCACCAGACCTCCTGATCCGGAGCAGAATTCCTACCCTCTTGCCTTATGTCGGAGAGCAAAGATGCTGGGTTTTCCTCCCAAACTTTTCACACAACCTCAGTCAGAAAGGAAAGACGCCATATTTCACTCAAAGTCAGGAATTCAGAAGATTAGAGAAAAAAGCTGTCAGTCGTTATTTCTATCAATTAAATAGCAATCAACTTTTTCTGCCCTAAATGAACAGGCTTCTCTTTCTTCCCCTGCTAACGCAAAAGCTTGCAAATCCCTTCCTGAAAACTGTTTCCCAATTAACCGGTGACTGTATGCATGTTAAGTGCTGAAGTGCATTGAATTATTTTGCACATTTTACTGGCATTATTAAAAGGTTGGGGAAAAGAAAAAAAAAAAAAAGCTGTCACCTCATGAAGCTGAGGCTCGGCTTCTGCGTTCCCAGGGTTTTGGCTGCTCTCAGGCAAACCGCACGGACCCTGTGAAGGTGGCACAGAGCCCGGTGGCACGGGGAGGGCAGCAGGCGCTGTTTCCCTCGCTCCGTCTGAACATCCTTTTTCTGCTGCTGCTGTGGTGGCCCATGGAGACGCTCGCTGTAGGAGCTGCTGTCGCAGGGGATGTCCCTGGTTTTCAGCCCGCTGCAGCCTCCACCATCACCTGCTTGGAAACGCAGAGTTTAGCAGTGAAAGGTGTAGCTGGTGCCTGCTCCCTCCTTTGAAGCCCGCCAAGAGAGGGGCTTCAGTTCCTGTTTGAACCTTTTTGGTCCAGCGAGGTGCTGGGAAGGATCCAGGAGACTGCAGGGAGGACTGGCACTCTTCTCCCACTGCCCGGGATGCATGGGGCACTGCACGGCACACTGTTGCTGCAAGGTGACCCCGTAAGAGCTAGAGGAGCTGGGGACCATGGCCCAGGAGCGACTTTGTCAGAGCCGCTGGGATGGGGCAGCCCTGGCTGGGGGAGCGGGGGGAGCAATGCAGGGGATTTGGGAGAAGAGTGGGGAGCTGGGGGAGTGCGGCAGTGAGCGAGCAACAAGGCACAAGAGGAAGGGAAGCAAAACCTTACCGGGGCCGCTCGGAGCACCTAAGATCACCCTAGTCTCCAGTGGTGGATGGCACTGTCCCCAACCCTGTCTTTAGCCCCACTGCTGTGGGGGCCCGAGCTGTGGGCGCCCGTCCCATGGAGCTTGCTCAGCCCATGGAGCAGTGCCAAATAAAGGAGACCTTACCCCCTCCCGGCTGGTGTCTTGGGTGCAGGGATGGCTACAGGGGTAATGGGGAGGGGGCTGCAGCCATTACAGCACCCAATAAATTCATGTCAGGGCTGCTCCGCAGCGTGACTGCAAGCAGGATAATGCAGGGAGGACTCATCTGGGATGACTCCGTTTGTCTCATTTTTATCTCTTCTTTGCTACTCTCCCCTGCAACTTCTCCTTCAGGAGCTTTTACTCCAGCTCATTTCCTTTTTCTCCTTTCTGCAGGGCTCCTGTGTCCTTTCTCCCACCTTCTGGTCCCATCTTTCTTCCTCCTCCTCTGTCAGCTCCCTTGCCTCTGTCTGGAGCCATCCCTGTCTGGAGCTTCCAGATGCCCACACACCAATGCCGCATGTGGCCAGGCCAGCTTTTCTGATCCTCCCTCACACTTCACCACACCATTGCTCATGTCCAAGGGGCAAGGAAGAGGAGAGGTGGATAGCTGCCTCGCTGGGAATGCTGGAGCTGGGTGATCCAGGCATCAGATGTTGTCGGACGGGGCTCAACAACATTCTGACCCAGGATGGGAAAGTCACTTCATTGACATTGGCTTTTGCTGTCTCTGTTGGGTTGGCTCCCGTGGTCTTGGCTGAGTGCTAGCTAGAGGTGGTCCCCAAGCTCTGGGGCTGAGCACAGACCCCGCCTTGGATGTGGATGGGTCTCCTCTGGACAGGTCTTCAAGGACAGCTCTGCCAGCCTTGAAGGCAGACCGATGTTTAATGGAGAAACTGTTATCTCCGCTTTGCACGTGTGGATCAGAGCACCTGCAGCCTGCAGTGCCCCCACTCCGGGCCAAAGGCAGGGGACCACTCTGCCACTCTGTGGCCATGTGGGGGGGAATCCTGGACATGTCCTTGGTGGGCAGCAAACTTCAAAGGTCCTGCCTGACAGCCTGACCCCCACAGCACCCCACCTCAGATCCCTTTCTGGGCCGTGCTGGCTGGGAGATAACATGCTTTGGTGTGTTTTTGGATGGTCCTGTGTGGAGTGCTGGGCTGAGGTGCCTACCAGGCCAGGGCCCCCCCACTGGCAGCACACTGCTGACTGTAGGAGTTCCTGCAGCCGTTCCCGCAACCATCTCCGCCAGCCCCCTTACTCACACTTATTGGAAAAATAATTGCATGGATTGAAGTGCAGCACCGTTTTACTCAACAGATAAGAAATTTCATATCTGCCCTGATTAGGGGCCAAGAGATATGAGCTCGGTCCAGAGCCAGCAGCGGAGGCAATTTCATTTCACTTCTGCTGACGGAGGAAGAAGTTTGAAGGGCTACGCACTGCCGCGTTTGCTGCATTAATGTCACCGCAGGGGGGACCTACCTGCTCCCAGCAGGCACAGGGATGCTCTGAGGAGCTCATCCAGGGAGGCGTCCTGTCCCCAGAGGGCTCCGTGCAGTGCTCAAGCACAGATGGCTGGCATCTGGCGGCGAGCACGGCGTGGGGGCTTGGGGCAGTGTGAGATGCTCAACCTCCCGCTCAGCACCTGGGAGGCAGAGGGGTCCCGAGCCCTCACTGCCTGTGCCGGTGGTACCCGGCACCTCACAACCTCTGCTCCTGCATCACAAGTGCCAAACACCCAGACTGATAAAGAAAATCAGAGTCAAGCTGAAGCCATCATGGCATATGGGTCTGTTTAAGTTGGCAACAGCATGGGTCAGGTGTAGCACTGCTGTGATGCCTTTGGTTGCCTCATCTCAGCGCAAGAAAAGGTCTTCACTAGAGGTATTGCCTAAATCCGAGGTCCCCACCGGTCCCCCTGCTTTCTGGCGGTCTTGCTGACACAGGGCCATGCGAAATGGGCCGTGTCACAGCACAGCCAGCTCTTGCAGGTGGGCTGGGACACATGCACCTGAGCATCTCTGACCTCAGCAGTGGCCGGAGGTACCCGGTAAGTCCACGTACTCACCAAGGTAGGCTGAATGTCCCTCATCTCCCAAAGAAGCCAGCTGGGGAGGAAAGAAGAGGTCCCGGCAGTCCTGGCAGCCACAGGGCAAAGCTTAAACAGGCAAAATTTGGGCAGCTCTCCAACTCTTCAACCAAAGCTGGAGCAGGTGAGCGTGCAGGTATGAAGAGGAGGCATGAAGAGGAGGACTTTTGCCTGTGCTTAAACTGAAACTAGTAAAGTTATTAATTGCCATCAGCAGGATGAGCCAGAGAGGGATGCTACGCAGTGCTGAGGGAAATGGCATCTGGGGTTGAGGTGGCAGAGTCAGGAGGAGATATAAAATGACAGCGGGTGTGAAGTCAGTCCTTGAACACAGGGTCCTTGGTGTGCAAAAAGCCAGGGGACAGGGGAGGAGAAGACATGTGGGGCACTGAGTACTGGGCCACTGCTTCCCTGATGGCATGAACAATTGTCAAACAGACAGTGCTGTCAGCCCTCACAACTTCATTCCTCAGCTCATGGCATTTAACACCCCTCCTTGGGGCCGAGTGTCTACAGGCGTGTTTCCGAGAGCTGCAAATAAAAATATTTTTCCTATAGTTTTCAATATTTTAAAAATAAAAATAATTTACAGCCTCTTGGAGCGTAAGCTGGGCCTGTGCGACTGGGGGGCATTGGCAGTGCTGCATCCTGCATCCTGGGCAATCCTTGGGAAGGAAAGGGCAGAGGTTTGGCTAAGGTGGCGCAATCTTGGGACCCGGGGGCACCTCCAACACGGCCAGCAGCAGGCAGTGAAGAGCAGCAGGTTCACGTGGTGCTGTTTTTAGGCACGTGAAATGCCCCAAAACACAACCAGTCCCTAATGGATCCACAAAATGGAAGAGATTGAGCATCCTCCACATACTGGGAGGCTTCTACGGAGTTGAGTGCCTCCTCACACAACCCTGCGCAAGGCATAGGGCAGAGATGGGCCGGGGATGGAGAGCGGCGCGGTGACAAATGTCCTCCTGCCATCAGCCAGGACCGGGCGCTGGTGTTCACGGGAGGAAGCCGGGGAGATTTCTCCTCCTTTACAAAACTGATGTTGAGTTTTTAAATCAATAGCTTCACCTTCTAAAATGTTCCAGAAGAGCCTGTAATGATTTTTAATCTATTCTAAATGTCAGAACAAACAGTGTTTTCTTCCGAAAAGGCTTTGCAGGCAGCAGCGCTGGGAGCCGGGCAGTGAGCCTCTCCATCCCTCCGCTCTGGGTTACACGGCTGCCACGGCAGCCACCTCATACCGATCCCTGGTCCTTGGCTGCTGCAAGGAGCCTTGGACCAGACTGTGGGAAGGAGCCAGCTTTATTTCTTGGGCTATATTCTATTAAAGCAGGAATAAATACAGAGACACCTGTGCCCTGGGGTGAAGCTTTGTTGCTATCTGTTGCTGCTATGTATGACTTCGTTTCGAGCAGCCAGGGCCTGGGGGATGCCTGAGCCCCACAGAAGGGAAGATGTTAACTCTGAAGCTGGCTTTGACTTAAGGAAAAAGTCCCTGGCAGCTGTCAGGACTGAGAGGTCCTCAGGGCACACCTCACGCTCCCACTGCCTTCCCGCAGCCACTGGTTTGGATGCGCTGGTGTCAAGCCTGTTGCAGCGAGACGAGGCATTCCCGGGAGCGAGCTGCTTCAGAGGAGACGCTTTCAGCAGTCCTCCCATCCCTCTGGGGATTTGCAGTCAGCTCAAGTCACATCTGCCGCTTGCTTTTTTCTCTCTTACCTTTGCAGTTGCGTTTTCCTCACACTTCCTCCGCCAAGCCCCTCCTTCCCTCCTCCGGGCTGCGGGAGCAGAAGTGGTGAAGAAGGGAAAAAGCCGAATTCATGGAAATAGGTCAGAGACTCTCCGGTCTCCCAGTGTGCCGGAACAGGTTGTTGAGACGGGTGAATGTTAAGCTATTTAAGCCATGAAATGTTGCAGAGGGTCTTGCCTGGCACCGGCTTCGGTCACCCTCCCACCTCAAGGGCATACCTTGTAAAGGTCTGTTTTATCAAGCTGAAAACAAGTCCAGACAGCCCAGCCCTCCCTGGCATGGGCAATTGTGAAATCCCCCCTTGACATGTGCCCTTATCCTCCCTAGGATGCCGGGGTGGGAATGGGGGAGAGCGGTGTGGGCGGCCGAATCTGTACCACAGCTGGTGCCCAGAGCAGAGGTGCCACGTGAGACTGGAGGTCTCAGCGTACACCCGTATGCTGCTGTTGTAATGGCAATTTCCTCTTGACATCTAATCTCGCTGCTGAAAACCATGTACGCTTGTCAATAGGCCAGGCAGGGATACAGTATTCTGTGCCTGCTTCTATCTCTCCGATCAGGAAATCATGCACTCAGGCGCTCCAAGAGGCCCCTTTCAGGAATGTGATTATGCCAGAAAACTCCGTGTTTCTCTTCCCCGTGCTGCATGAGCCATTGAAGGATGGCTCTGACTTATTTATAGTTCCTTTCACCACTGTCATACGCTAAAAATGATCAGGTCTCCAGTTTTCACCCCTGCAGCAGAGCCATGGCTTGAGCCAAAGGCAGGAGCAGGCACGTCGACCCGTGGGTACCTGTGCCATCCTTCCCACCTGTGCCATCCTTCCCACCGTGGGCAGAGAGGTGCTGGCAGGAGCCGGGTTGGGGTGAAATCCTAAGGCAAACACATGGACCTGCCCTGGGCACGGCCCAGACCTGCCCAGCCTGTGCCGAGCATCCCTGGGCAGCTCCGCTCCCCGGGCATCTCTCCAGGCTCTGGCCGGCACTGCCGCACTTCAGATGCCTGGGTTATGCCCAGCAGTGTAATGAAACATGTTTGGCACATGCCAAGCTTGCCTCAAAGTGCAGCTTTCAGGATGCCAAACTTTTCAGTCACATTTGTTAACAAGTTTTGTCTGAAAATGTATGGGATAATTTTTTCCTGAAAATGTCAAAACATTTTGTTTAGACATTTTCTAAATGCAGTAGCTGGGCTTTCTTTCAACATGACAGTTTCATCTCAAACCTGACCTATCTTTTATTTTTTTTTTTTAAAAAGCTGAATAATGTGAAACTTCTGGGATTTGAATTGGTATTTTTATTTTATTTTCTGAAAGTCCCCCCCCAGGTTTTCCTTTTGGTTCGAACGGGCAGGTCTCCCCCTTCCTCCTGTCTGTGTGGGGAGGGGTGGGGATGGTGAAATCCACCCTCCTCGTGGTGCCGAGGGTACAGCGATCTCTCCCAGGACTCTCCTTCTCTTCCTGCTGGGGCACTGCCTTGAATACCCGCACTCCCCTCCATCACCTGACCCCTCTATCCCTCCCTGGGATTTTATTCCGGTGCCCCGTTCACCGTCCTGGGAATAAAATTCTTCTTTCAAAGCTCCCTGTGCCTCTCCAACCCCCACACTGTGTTTTCCATTAAAGCCAAAGATTAATTTCTGACTTCATTGACTGACAATGCGCCAAGGGGGGCGGAAATGGAGCAGGCTGTGGGGGAAGGAGATGGAGCTGCGGGAGGAGAGGACACAAAATCAGGGGTGGCATCCATTCGGTATCGGTAGCCCGCAGAGGGTGTCCCACCAGGGCAGGGCGTGTGTGGGGCTGGCTCTGGGATGCATGCAGTCCCCCAAAACCTGCCCTGCACAGCCCCTGGGGGCTACACGCTCCCACTCGACCCTTATGCCCTGGTCTGTCTGGGGGTGAACAGAGGCAGCCTGGGTGCAGCTACCTCCATCAGGAGCATCAGGATGCTCCTTTTCTCCTCCCACCCCACCACTGGCCCAGGATGGGGAGAAACCTTCGTTTCCCTCCGTCAGCTTCCCCATGCAGCTGACACCACCGATCACTATGGAAACCCAGGGGGATGCGGAGCAGGGGGATGCGGAACAGGGGGATGCTGCCTGGCCAGGAGGCTCCCGCAGCAGAAAGGGGTCCCGCGGGAGGAGGGGTGATGTGCCGAGGCTGGGCGCCTCAGCTGGGGTCAGCCCAGGGCAAAGCCCCTCTGTGGAGGGAGAGGACGAGCGCTGACTCGTTCTCCCCATCCCACTAACACCCCAGTGGGTTTGAGGTGCTAGTTAGTGCCTAGATCCTGCGCTTTTCCTCTCTTTCTCTCTGCAACAGTCGTGACAGGAGCTCACAGCAGAAAAGCACCTCCCTCGCCAGCTGGGGACTGTTGCCAGATTTCGGCTCCGCCAGCCTTTCTTCCTTCAGTGATGTACAGAGGTTTTTCTTGTACGTGCAGCTCAAAGACTCTTCTGTTTCACTTTCTTGTGAGGACTATCAAAGCACTCGCGGATTTTTTTTTTCCTTTCTTTTTTCATTGGAGTGTATAGCAGCTTTTAAGAGGGGTCCCAGCACAGGCGAGAGGTTCTCATCAGGCATGGGTTCTACCTCCCCCCTCTGAGCAGCAGAAAGGCAACAGAGAGAGAAAGTCTCTTAATTAGCGAGCCAGTGCCCCCCTTCCTTTCTCTCCCTGCCCAAGCCCCAGCAGAAGGCCACAAGCATCCATCTGGGGCACCAAAATCAGCTTCTGATGACAGTGCCTCCCTTGGCTAGGCACACACATCTCCCAGCAGCCCCGTGAAACTTTGAGGAAAACACATAACAACTTTCTTCTGCAAAGAGACCAAATCGGCTTTATCTACCCTCGGTATGTTCGTGGCCCTCTTTCCTTTTAGTATCTCCTCGCTGTTAATGCAGGCAGACTCCTGCTGCGGCAAGCGCTCTTATCTCGGTATTACAGGTCATGAAGTGACACGAGCAAAGGTTGTGAGCAAGCCGGCGATGTTAAGATGAGGTTATCTGTGTAGGCAGGCTCTGAAACAGGGCAACAGCACAGTCTGTACTGGGCTCATCAGCCAGAAACATATCTGAGAGGCACACACATAGGGAGTATTTGGCTTTTAAGGCTGTCCAGGTTATGTTTCCTCCCTCTATCCCCCCCCCCCACTCTTTCCTCTGGGGTAAATTTATACAGAAAAAATCCTTTCCAGTGCTGCTGGCTCTGCCCGCGGTGCACACGTGAGGCTGCTTGTGACTGAAATACCCAGCTCTGCGGTGACTCTGCTAATAAAATAGACCCCTGGGGAACTTGCCATCCCGAGGTACTGGCTGGGCTGCACAGACCGGAGCCAGGGAGAGGATGCTGGTGCTCAGATCAGACTTGAGAGGCTTTAGTAAGGCAGCAGCTGACTCACCGCGCTGCCTGAGGCAGGGAAGGAGCAGGAGCAAGCCCAAGGGACAGACAAGTGCTGTCTGCATACCTCGCTGGGCAGAGGTGCAGTGTCCCTCACACCAGTCTGGGAGAGGAGGGAGCCAGAAAGGGAGCAGCTCCCTGGCGCTCGGCATCCCATTTTTATTCAAAAAGGTGGGTGTCGTTTTTGAGTCGTCCCCGAATCCTGGCTTTGATGTGACAACCTGCGCAGGGAGGTACAAAAGAAAGGAGGGAGATCTAGAAAATGCTCCTTGCCTGAGCCAGGGTTTAGTTAGACTCCTATAATTAACGACTGCGGCTCTCCTAAGAAAGATCCCAGCTGCTTTGCTCTGCAACTTGCTCTATCAATTTTTCTCTCACACAACCGCCACACACCAAAACTCATTCCTGTGAGGAAGGGAATGAGTATGTATAAATCAAATGCCTCTGGAAAACATAAGCAGGAGGGGAGGGGGCAAAGGGAGCACAGACTCCAAAGGATGCAACATAAATCATCGTCCCTGGGAGGATACGATCAGGTTCCCCTGGGCCAGAAGAAGCTTGCAGGGTCATGTGTAGTGAGCCCTTCACACCTGAGCATTAGGTGAGGACCTCAGGCCAGTGAGTGAGACCTCTCTGTGCCCAGCATAGCATACGGTGTGCAAGACGTGTCCTCATTTTGTCTTGAGATAAACAACTCCCTCAGTAAGCTGTCCTTCTGCTGAACTACTTTGTGTTTGGACCAGCCCCAGGGGGCCTAGGACCTCCCTTTTCTCCACGAAGCCCCAGTCTTTAGGAAGCCCTCCCAACCTGACACTTCTAGTGGTCTCATCTGCCCTGTAAAATTACCACATCCAGGATGGATCGAGAGGACATCAACCTGCAATGCACAGCATATTGTAGAGAAGGGCATCCTCAAGCAGCAGAAATCTGTTCCTCAACTCCTTACAACAGGAGCCTTTACTCATTTGGAAAACTAGCCCATGCTCCTAAGCATGTAGCACATTGACCGACCTCCCTGTGCACCCTTGCTCTTCAGTTCTACTTCCTTTTCTCCAGGCCAGCAGCGCCCAGTCCTTGAAAAGCAGGTAATTTTCCAGTCCTCTGGCAGATCCGGTTTTCATTTCTGAAACTTTGGCACGTTCTGTTTGCTGAGGGTCCTTCCCCATAGGCTGTGGCCATTCAAATTTCAGCCAGTGCAAAGCAGAGCGGGTCAGCAGCTTCGTGGCTCAGGCACTCCCACAGCTGTACCTCATGGGAACGGCCATGTACTCTGCTTGGCCCCTGCATCCCCTTGGTCTGGCTGTCTGCTCTGTTCCTCCATCCCATCTGCTTTTTTCTACATGAACACACCATCTACACTCCATCGCTGCACCAGTTCTTCTCAGAGGCTCCCAGGTCTCACCATGTTCTTTTGCCTCTTATGATTCCTGGACACCTGTAAGTGCCTTCCCATCTTCTGATGGCCACATCCATCCACAAACCTCTGTTTCTGCGGCAGAAAGTCTGCTGGAGGAGTCTCAACAAATACCTCCTGTTGCCTTCCGCCCATGAGCATCTCTCTGGGCTATTCCCCCTTCTCCCACACCAGCCTGTTTCGTCTTCGCTCGCTCACAGGGCTGGAGCTCCATTTGATTTGCAGACACAATTTTCTCCCGTGTAATTCAGCGCTGCCCTGTGAATTGGCTCTTTGCCGATACATTTTTGCTTAGCTTGAAGAGGATTAAGTAACTTCTTTCACCACTGCAGTCCTATTTCTGGCCTGTGCCTGTTATCTGGGAACATAGGACAGTGGCAGCAGGAGGAAGCATTTTATTAAGAGGCTGAGGGATCTGCCACACAGTCCCACTGCTTCCCTGCTCCCCACTAAGCTTTTGCAGGCACCGGTAGATAAAGTTCTGTGAACAATAGCATCACCCCGTTATTTCTGCCTTTGTCACCAAAGGCAGCTACTGAATTCTCTTTTCCAAATGCTATTAGCTCTTCCCTGAGAAGTTTCTATATTTAACGTGAATCTTCCAGGTCTGAAGTTTCTGGCAGGCACGCATGGGTAGGCAGGGAGGCGAAGGGAAGCCTGCCATGCAACCTGCCAGACGCACTGGCCAGAGCACCGCCACCCTCGCCTGGACATGGTGCAGGATGCTGGCATGGAGAATTGACCCTGTGCACCAAGGAGAAGCTGAATGAAGGGCCGTGTCGTTCCCTCAGTCAATGCCTGCTCAGGTGCTCTGGACACCGGGTGAAAAGCCTAAAGCCACCCTAGCTCTGCAGCTCTGCGAGCACAGCAGCAGGGCTACGTCTGAGTCCACAGGCAAACTTCCTTGTGGTCTAGCCCATGGCACAAGCCTGCCAGCCCACAGTGGTCCTCAGCAGGAAGAGTCCAGGCTGTCCTTGCTCTCAGGCTGGTCCAGAGAGGACAGCCTGGTCCAGCATCAGTGGCACATCTCCCAGCAAAATTCTGCCCACGCAGACCACGCAGAGTTTGTCGCAGGGCTCAGCACCTCACGTCCCCACATCCCAGAGAACATTCTCAGCATCTTCCAAGCAGTAGCTCCCAACCAGACCCTGGCAGTGTGTCCAGGCAGTAATTCTTCCAGGGTGAAATCCTGCAAGTTCAGCAATGTACGGGGCTCTCTGGTCTTTGTTCTCCCCTCGATGAGACAACACAAACCCAGGCTGACTCTTTGCCATGCGTGATCAGCGCTGTGGTAGAGTACAGCAAGGAAAGGAGTTGTGCTTGAGGAGCACCTGCCTCACCTGGCTGACCTATTCTGAAGACAGCATCTGCTTCCATGCTAACTCCTGAGCGGACAGAGCTTTATCATCCTCTGCTTCAACACCTGTGAAAGGCTAGTGGGGCACATGTGGAAGGAGAGCTCTACCACATCCTCTCCGTGGATGACTCTATTGCATCAGGCTAGAACAGTGCAAGACACAAGCATTTTCCCTCAGTAACCAAGATTAGACTGTGAATAAGAGGAATTAGCTAAAGGTCAAGCCAGCTAGAACAAGAATAATGAACACTGGCTTAAGGAACAGCTGTGTGCAATTGCTCAAAGTACAGCAGATTCTGTCCTTTTTTTGACTCAGTGGCTGAGGGAGGTAGAGAAGTTAGCAGTGGCCAAGAGCACTTCTGGCCGGGGGGGGCTGCAAGACCCATCATACAGCAAACACCTGGTGTTTCTGCCCTGCATTCCCTGAGTCGCACACAAAACGGATAAGCATCGCCTTTGATCCCCGACTCTCTGATGGATATGACCTCCTGGAGCAGTCCTTGCTTCCCCCCTTGCAAGAAGGTCCCCTGCTCTTGAGGTTAATGTGATGTGCCCTGGTGCCTCCAGTCTCACCAGACAAAGGCTTCTCCTCAGAATCTTAGACTCCATAATTAACCCTTGGCCCTCTGGACCAAAAGGAGCTGGGACACATTGACCTTTGGAACCCGTTGGAAAGTTCAATTAACTTCAAGGGCCTTTTCTGGGAGCGTTGGTTGAGGAAACAAAGAGCTCAGAGAAGCGCTGGAACATTGTCATCAAATTGTTCTGAACATCTCTATTTTTAGAAAGGTGAAGGAGAGAAGGAGCTGAAGACAATACCGCGGAGCCCCAGCGCATGGGATGGCAGCAGTAGTGATGGGCCTCTCTCAGCCCCAAGCCTGAGCCAGAGGAGGAAAGAGGGTGGTGATGGTGGTGGTGGTAGCATCTTTCTTTTCCTTTTTTTTTT
>VYZM01003239.1:446198-457141 GCA_013398915.1 Dromas ardeola
ACAAAAAGATGACCCAAATGGAAGAGTTTGATACAATACAGGTGGCTGCAGTTTAATCTCACCAATGAATTGTGGTTCTTCTTCCAGGGTGGCTGACAGTTGTGTCAAACACACCATTACACAAGGTTATCCCTTTCTCTGCTGCCAGTCTCTCCGGCAGCTACGGCCCGTTCTAGAGGAGCATGGTGGACGCCGGGTGAGAGCTTCGTCTGGTGTGCAGGAAAACAGGCAAGGAGAACAACGCATCAAAATGGCGCACACCCTATCACACCCTCTGCTAACGAACCCGACTGCTGCGTTTGCTAGTGAAGACAGTGCGTGATTTGACCCGCAAGCATGTGTTGTAGCAGCTCATCCTGGAAATACGACACGCTTGCTCTGAATTCAATAAATTCTTCTGGCCAGTCCCAGCTAACGGTGTGAATAGTGGGGTTTATACCGCTCTGGTTTTTTACTTCCAGCTGCCAGCAGACATTTGAAACGCTTGCAAGGCTGAAGACAGTCTTGATACAAAAGCATTTGCCTTCACAGTGCGGGACACAGACAACAGAAGCCTTCTTTCACGCACTTGTGCCTGCCTGTTATTGCCTCCTCCACCGTTCAGCGATTCCTCCCCCAGGTGCTGGATTCAGGCAAGCCCTGAGGCGGCAGGAAATTACACTACTGTGTGGGGCAAGCAGAAGCCCCAGTGAGTGTCATCCGGGGGAGGGGTACGGGCTCCTCACCCTAACTGTCTTCCTGATTCACCCAACAGCTCTGTAAAATTTCAGAGAGGAGGCGACCGAGCTTAGCAAAATTTTGCAGATGAAAACTCGGGGCGCGTGGGGGGTGGAGAGGGACAGTAGTTCCCCTAACATCCACCCTAGGCTGGCCCTCGGTCTTGCAGGAACCACTCACCCCCAAATGCTCTTTGTA
Organism: Dromas ardeola; assembly: GCA_013398915.1. Taxonomy (NCBI): domain Eukaryota; kingdom Metazoa; phylum Chordata; class Aves; order Charadriiformes; family Dromadidae; genus Dromas; species Dromas ardeola. The sequence goes on from VYZM01003239.1 coordinate 447,114, forward strand.
GCAAGTAATACCACACAGAAGCCCACCAAGGTGAGCACGGTATTCTCATGCATATCCCTAAACCACAAGAAAAGGGGCATGACAAAAATCCGCCATTTCTCTACCACTTGAAGCCTGGAAGAGGGACCCACAGTTAATAGGCGATGGTAGATACCTCATTTGAAGAACAGAGCCAGAGTCCCAGGCTGAGGATGTGGATGTGCTGGTCCACTAACAAGTCCCTGCAGAGTTCCAACAAGCCCTCACCAAAGTGAGGATTTCTATTCCATCCTCTTCTACCCGCCTGTCAGTGACACTGATAATTGTGCCCTTTTCCCTTGAAGTTTCATCTTAACGTAGGTTTCCATAAATATCTTTCTTGATCATTCATTCCTTGTCAGGTGGGTGAACTGAGAGAATCCTCCTTCTTCATGTGGGAGCAGAGAAAGATTTTCCACTGCAGTTTCTCATTTGCCATGAAGCGACGGCAGCATCTCCAGCTCCGTACTCCTGCTTTTTCTCGATGGTTCAGTACAAGGGCTCCCACCTACCCCCACACTACGGACCCCTCACGGCCCAGGCAGAACTGAATGCCCTGTCTAATCCTCTGCACCCTTCTCTTAGCACCACCAGTCTTGCCCCACAGCCTTCAGCGTGGTACCATTTTTAGCCCCTAAGGCTGTACACGCCTTGACAGGTTTTTTTTTTGCTTTCATAGGAACCAGGATCTAGCCTTTTCTGCCTACACAGCCAAAATTCACCAAGGTCACCCTCATCTGCTAACACAACCCCCTGACTTCCTAACATGAGCAGAAGTTTTCAATTTCTGATGTACTGACAAACTTTTCTAAGAGTCAGGAGGCTTCTGGAGGTGACAGACAGCCCTTTGCGCCCATTCCCTACTGGAAACTGGAAGACTAGTAGCTTTGGCCAGTAGATAACAGCTGCTCCCATGAAGCATGACCACGAGGCCAAGAGCAACGTGTTGTACAGCTGAAACCTCTCCAGCTCCTAGCAGTTTCTCTGATCTAGAGACCACGCTGCTGCAACACCTCCAAAACAGGCAGCTGCAAAGAAACTTTTGCTCTTGCCTAGGTCCTGCACGGAGCAGATCCAACCTCACCCCGGAAAGAAGTCAAAATGCATATATCCAGTCGAATGTATATATCCAGCGCTGCAACTCCCAAGGTGTAAGGGGTCCACCTAGTGCAGTTAGAGCAGTACTGCCAGAAATGCAGGCAAAGCAAGCCACACATGCAAGCTTCCTTTGCTTCCCACCGTCAGCCCAAGGCTGCTGGCGACACTGGTTGTTGACCCAAAGCCTCATTGTCTGTATAGGCCCTGGGAGGGAGGGGCAGATCCTCTGAAAGGGGCAGCACTCCACACGGACACCACTTGTTTGATTTACTTCATCAGTGCAGAGCGAGTGAAGGCAGGCGGTCCCTTTTTATGTTGTTCAAGCATGGCACATTTACATTTAGTAAAAACAATAACCCAAGATGAAGGCTGTGTGCTTACAGGGGCTGAAGGCAGGCTTTAGTTTAGGGGAAAAAAGCCTTGGTAGCTGCTGGTTTGCTTCCTCTTCCCCAGCACTATTGCTGCTCTTTTATTTCCCATACAAGATCCCAAGAGACTTGACCAAGGTCAGACTGTATGAAACGGGACCAAGAATGGGATCTGTACTTCCTGGTTCAAAAAGCAATTCCTTCCGCCAACTTTCATTGCTGTTATCCCAGATGAAAGAACTTGAGTTTATCTGATGTCTTCTACCTACACAAGCTTTTAGGTCTTACAATTTCCAAAGGCACTTCTGGCTGATGTCACATTCAAGACCTGGGAGCATAAGGGTAGGGCCAAGACATTCCACAGGGGTTTAGACAAGTATTTTAATCATATCCTTTTCTCTGCCTTTTACAAAGTGGGACAGCGCTACATTCAGCTCCCTCCGATAGAAACATAACTAGGCAGAAATTGTTGACTGCAGGAAACAGAAATGGAAAAGGCTAGACCAAAAGAGCTGCTGCTCCAAATCCCATCCATATTTCCCATGTGACAAAGTCACAGCAGTTCACACATAACTCCCGTAACATCCACAGATGAAACTGAAATTAAGCTGGCTATCAACTGTCTGAGCAATAGAAATCAATAAGCAAAGCAGTACTGTAAACATGCATTGCCAATTAGTTTAGAAAGGCATTTGGGAAGCTTAACAACCAAAATGCCTGTGGCATGGAGTCTTAAAAAGCTCATGGTTTCTCATAAGCAGTTTCCTTGAGACCAGAGTCATGCAGTGCTCCTACACTCACGTGAAAGACTCAAGTCTCAGACAATTTGGTTATGATCAGATAAAACATAAGACAGGGAACAAAAATAGCTTCCCCATCTCTCCTTTCACCCAGAAGCAGGTGAATCACTTTAATTTAAAAGACATCTAGTGGCAGATAAAAAGCTACAAAAAACAACTAATCAAAAGGATGCTATTCTGGAAACCTGCAGATTTCCCATTTTATGGGAGTGTCAGAAAGGAAAGGAGCTATTTCAATTTTTAATAAAACCAGTCACAAGGTCAACAGAGATTAAATGGTGAAGCAAGTTATGGAAGAGATACTGAGACAACTAAGTCAAAAGTACTTAAGGACCCTTAAGTAGTACTCCAGATCCTCCTCTGCATGCATCACCTGAGCTTCCCTTCCTGCTGGCAAGGGAAGGCAGCAGACACACCATGAAACCTGAGAGTTTGTATGACCTAAAATTCCAACTCAGGTTTAGGAACAGCCTAAAATAGCACTGGGGACAGAGGGCAGGGTATTTTTTTTATATATATATACACACACACACACACTCTTTTTTTATTTTTTAAATAAAAGAAATAAGTTATTAATTCTTCCTTCCCCAATATGTTAGCTTCACTTACTCTGAACAAGTAAAAACTTTCATCCTAGGGACTGATAGCAAAACTACTGTAGGTTCCTGGGACCAAGACAAGCCTCCTGGGTAGAGAACAGTCAAGTATCTGAAAAAGTCCCCTGTGAGTTGGGGAGTGGAGAACCAGTATAACTGGGAAAGAGAGACCCTAAGTCCCATTCAGCTGGAAGATAATGGATAAGCAACAGTAGCCTGAAAGACCCCAGATTCTACCCACACGAGAATGCATGAGCAATGCCAAATAATCTCAAAGACTTTTTTTAGTAAGAACTTTCAATAAACACACACACATATATATATAAGCCATCTCTCGCAGAGACAAGCAGTTAAGTGGTTCCACATTCAGGACAGGGTAAGCGACTCAGCACCACCTGGCTGGTGGTTCACAAGGCGCTGAAGATGCTCCCGTGTGCGTACTCATGGCTACTTCATGTTTCTGAAGGGAAGGCCAACAAGTCTTGGACACAGGCTCAGTGCAGACACGCAGAACTGGAGTCATGTGTAACAGCTGTGTTACAGGGTAAGGGAGATGAGAGAGAGCAGCTGGGAAGAGAACAAGTAAAAAGCCTCCGAAGACTGCCATGAAGTGTCTGCAGACAGTGTCCATCCATGGGAAGTCCAGTCAGAACTTGACTGAGAAAGAAGTCCCACATGAGCAACCCTTCTCTGCCTGGGGGTTGCTCACCACCTGGAAGGAGCTGCGAATCAGCTCCTGGCTGAAGTCCACCATGGAACCTTTCACAAAGGCCAGGCTGTCCACATCCACGACCACACGGGCACCACCTTGTTCAAACACCCTGCAGAAAAGCAGCATATTTCACCATTAACTGTACTGCAGACACAACAAAGAAACACAGCCTGAGCACTTTCCTTATCTCACAGGCTTCCTCCATTCAAAGCAAGATACTATCATGTCACTGTACTGGTTTCAGCTGGGATAGGGTTAATTTTCTTTCTATTAGCTGCTGTGTTTTGGATTTAGTATAAGAATAATGCTGATAAAACCTATTGTTTTAGTTGTTGCTAAATGATGTTTACATTTGTCAAGGACTTTTTCTGCTTCCCATAGAAGTTGAGAAGAAGCACAGACAGGACAAGGTGACCAAAAGAATATTCCATACCATAGACATCATGCTCATTATATAAATGGGGGTTGGCCAGGGGGCAGGAATGCGGGATCACTGCTTGGGATGGGATGTGCAACCAATCATCAGGCGGCTAGAGTGACTTTTTTTATATCACTTTATTTTGTATATTATTTTACCATTATTATTTTCCTCTTCCATTACTGTTCTATTAAACTGCCTTTATCTCAGCCCATGAGGTTTTTTCCCTTCCTCCTCTTTGCTTTATCTTCTCTCTACCCTACTGGCAGCGGGTGGGGGAGTGAGCAAGTAGCTATGTGGACCTTAGTTGCCGGCTGGGATTAAACCACAGCAGTCACGCATACCCTTCTTATCACCTTTGTAAAGAACTGTAACACCTGGCCATCACTACACCCCTTTGTCCTTGCCTGTCATCAGGATTGATAGCTGTGTCCAAGGAAAACTTGTACTGGAATCCAGAGCAGCCACCTCCTTCCACCTGCAGCCTGAGAAACTCTGAACCTTCTGTGATCTCCAGCAGCCTCTGCAAAGGAGAAAAGGAAAAGGATGAAAAGGCCTGCTGAACAAACTGGCAAACACTCAAACGCCTCCCCTCTGGGCCCAGGGGAGGCCAGGCAGCTTAGAAATCCCTCCCAGAGGCACCGGAGCTGCCTCCCGGGGTCCCTACCTTCACGCAGCTCTCGCTGAGGAAGACCTGTCCCTCGCTGGGGTCGCTCTCCGTCGGGCCCGGCTGGGAGAAGGACGATGCCCACCGCAGCGGGCGGCCCACCGCGCAGGCAGGGCCCGGCGGGGACGCGGGCAGCGCTCGTCCTCGGCACACGGGAGCGGGACACCAGCTGTGGGAGAGGGGAGGAAAGAGGGAGCCTCAGAGGGGTCCCCGTCAACGGCAGCCGGCCCCACGCCGCAGCCACCACCAACCCCTGCCGCAGAGCGGCGACACACGGGGACACTCGACGCACCCCCCCGACGGGCCAAGAAGACCGAGCGGGGCCGTCACCACCGCCGAGCAATACCTCGTCCGGCTGCTGAGCGCCAACCTCCACCATCGCCTCAGCCCCAGCGCCGCCATACTGCCCCTCGCGCCCGCCTCAGCACCGCCCCCCGCCTTCGCCCCCGCCCGCCCATTGGCTGCCCAGCGCCGCCGCTTCCGGCGAGGGCCGCCATGGCGCCGGCCGAGGCGGAAGAGGTGAGGCGGCGGTGGTTGCTAGGACAACCCGCTGCCCGCCCAACCGGGCTGGGGCCGGCGGCAGTGGCGTCTCCACCGACCCGACCCGACCCGACCCGACCCGGTGTGTCCCCGGAGGCGGCAGAGCTCAGCTGCTGGCTCGGTAAAGCCAGCAGAGCCGCTGGAGCTTTGCACAAGGTCATGAAGCCGCCGCTCGTCCTTGGGGCTGTTTGCTTCCATAAGTGGTGACGCTCATGGAGGGACGTACACAGCAATAAAACAGTAAAGAGTAATAAAATAAATAACGCGGCGCTCTCCAGCGGGGTATGTTTGCCCTGGAATTAGCTGTGAGGGTTGTTCATTCCAAGAAGCACCCAGAGACCCTGAGAGGGATCAAGGCGCCAGCACAGGGGGAGTTCAGCAAGCAGAGGAGCAAGCACAGGGCCAGGCCAAAGGGGTTTTTAGGTTTTTCCCCTGATCCTGGCTTTTCTGGTTTGATGTCCTTTATCAGGCAGGGGCTCAGCTCAGAAATCCCCGCGGAGGCCGGTTTTTCTCCAAGGGGGTGCTCGGCCTCCCGCACACCCTCACCGTCCCTCCCTCCGGCTCCTTGCTTCCCTCCTTCTCTTGGTGGTTTCGCCTTCTCCTTGGTACCTCAGATCTCCAGGGCCCTCTCTGCTCCGATCTGCCCCCTCCTAGGGACTCAGTAGCTGTGCGTTGACCCTTCACAGTGAAAATGTCAAGCAAGCAAGGAACTCGGGCCCAATAAAAGGTTACACGCCTTTTGTTCAAGGTGCTTTTCCTCTTGGAAAACTTGTCTCTAGAGAGTTGCTGTGGATGTGTCTTCTCTTACCCAGCTGAGTCCTGAGGCTGGCTGGCAGCCCTAAACCAAGCAGCCCTGCTTAATTTCTCCCTTAAGCCTGATGATCTGACATGTGACAGCATGTCTGGCTGGTTGCTCAAAGGTGCGTCACGGTTAAAAGAGCCTTTATCTCTTTCTTCCTCATGTGCTTCTGGGGGAGGAATCCTGTTCCTCACCCCCGGCCAGCCCTGTGGAGAGTCACACAGTGGGATGGCGGAGGAAAACCAGTCATCCCAGCAGGAGGGAGTGATTTAACGTCAGGGGACCTTGAGCCCTGGTGGTTTGCTTTCTCACTGTTCCACTCTAACCAAGATGATGATTTTGCAACCACGTGCTTTTGCTAGTTTGTCCCACCCTGAGCATGTAAATAAAGACTGGTCTGAGCTGTTTACTTTTGCGTCTTTTGGGTTAACTCTAATGATGTTAGGATAAAGCCAGGCAAGTATCACAGTCAGGGGCCCAGGGGGGCTGCTATTAATGCAGGTAACTGCTATGGTAGATGAATCCTCCATCAGGCATATTGGAACACTTAATGTTTTAAAAATACATATTGGGGTGTTTCTCCAGTTATTATCAATGTGGTATCCTGAAAGCAGATGACTTGGGAGGGGCAAATTAGGAACTCCTGTGAGAAAAGGCAGGGGATCATCATGCTTTCCATATCGCAGCGGTTTTCCTGCTCTCTCCTGCAGGGTGTATTAGACCTACCCCACTGCATTTCCCCGTGTTGTGACTGTATTCACTGTGAACACCTTTTGGAGAATGGATATAGCCCCAAACCCAGACACTTTTACTTTCTAATTGCCTTAATTTTTACCAATGTTAAGTGTCAGAAGTGTGACAAGTACCTTCAAGGCACTTGGGGACGTTGCTCGGATGGTTAATGTGGACCAAAAGAATGAGAAAGAAGCCAGCTGGCCCCTCTCAGAGTTAATTTAATCTAATTAATAATCCACTGTGCTGAGGAGTGACTCAGATGTTGGCGGCAAATTTTTGGAGTAGCGAGGAGAGGTGGGTGTAACTAAGGAGAACAGCTACTTTTTTGCACCTCTTAGCACTGTCTGTTTTTTCGTCCTGCAGGCTATGTGGTATGGTGGTGATTTTCTCTTACCCAGAGTTACAGTCTATGTTTTCTTCCTTCCTGGGCTGTGATTTTGTTGGCCATCTTGTTCCTGATAGCTTGATGTAATCTGTTTTTAGGTTTGGTTGTGTTTTGTTTTCCCCTTCTTACTCTGGTCTGTGGCATCTGGGTTTGGGAAGTTCCGTTCGCTTCCTTTAAGCACACTGTATTGAAGAGATTTGTCTGCAAGTTGAAGTCTCTAGATGTTTCGCTCTGTTTTCCTCTGCAATGTGTGTGCTTAAATCATCTTCTGTCTGTTTTGGTGGAAAACTGAGCTTGTTTCAGCGATTTGGGAACCAGTGATAATAAAACCTCTGGTGTGGCGTTGAATGTGACAGCGGCTTGCGATGCATTTCAATGTGAATTCTGATGATTTGTAGCAAAAGGTGCATGTTCTGGCTGAAAGAACAGTAAAATTGATTAGTCTCTGTATGTGGATTTTCCCGAGAACCTGATTTGTGTATTCAGTGCTGCTGTAGTGCCTGCAGGTGCATCTGTTTACCGAGCTGCAAATGCAATGCTGCTAGAGGGATGCGGATTCATTTGGTGTAGCTAGCTCATAAAGTGGAACCGCAGACTTCTTCCTCATATAATAGAGTTGGTTGGATTACAGAAATTAAGAATTCGTCTATCAGTCTTGCTGGAAATAATTTATGTGTTGGCTTTCTTAGCCTTTTCTCTTGGAGTTTCTGCACCTTAACACAAGCTCCCCGTGATGTTGGTAATCTAGGAAGAGTTCTGCGCCCCTGTCTGTCTGTAAAATAATGAGACCAGCCTAAAGTTGCATGAACTATTTCTGAAGTGTTTTGGTGAAATGTTGTGCTCCAAGGTGACCTGGCGGCCCACGTCTTGCATCGGATGTCAAAAAGGGCATTTACCTAAAAGCAAGGCCTGTCGGGCTGATGACGGTTATGCTGCCCTGGGGAATTTAGTGCTTTAGTGCTGTTATTGCAAAACTGGCATGATGGTAATGTGTGATACCAGCTGAAAACCTTGGGCAGAAGGTTTCTGCTTCTTTCTTGTGTAAAGGCCTTGGCTGTAGTTTTACAAACTTAGGCTCATTAGGCTTTTTATTAATCTAGTTCTGGGGGGTACAGACGTGTTAATTCTGTTCCTAGATTCAACAGTCGTCAGTCCGAAGCCTTTGAAATAGGCATAGCCTTGTACACATAGAGTTGCTGTTGTTGCACAAAAGCATCTGCGAAGCAAAGGCATCTGGAGACCCGTTTGATGGGGAGGCATCCTCAGTTAATTTATTGCGGAATCTGCTCCCAAGCATGCCACTGCTTATCCTGCGAATGTGTGATGGCAGTTTATGGTGTTGCTCTGACCTGACAGCACTCCCGTTCCCGGCGGTCAGACAGGCAGCTTTGTTTACCATCTGTAAGACTTGAAGGACGGGGAGAAGGAAAGCCTTCCTAAGGGCACGCGTTCCCATACGCAAGGAAAAGACTTTATGTGGGTCGGTTACGCAGAGTGTGAGGTGGGCTTAAGTATACGATTTAGTCTCAGCAGGGTCTTTTGGGGTTGGTTTTTTTGATAGGGCTGCTGTAAGCACCCTGGCTTTGCTTGCTTGAGACCTCTGTAAACTGAATGCTTATTCAGAATCTTTAAAAAAGTTAATAAAATAAAAGCCCCACCCTCCGAAGGAAGGGAGTTTTTTTTTCTGAAGAGCTGAAGTGCTCAGCAGAGAGATGCGGAAGAGCAAGTCCCGCTAACGCCTCTGGGGTTTCTGGTGCCACATCCTTTGTGGAAAGCCTGAGTAAAGCGTGGGGGTTTTGCCTCTGAGTCACTTGGCAGCGCAGCTGAAGCGGAGCGGGCAGGCACCTTACTGGGACAGAGGTCTGAAGGGGAGAAGCTGTGTCAGCTCTGCCGCGTTCCTGCCAAATCAGCGCTCGCGTGCCTTTATCTCCGTTGTGTTCCTGACGTGACCCTGTTAAGGGCAACACTTGCTACCACGTGAAATCAGTGAGAAACTGTAAGGTTTAGCTTGGGTCAAACGCTTGCTGAAGCGTCTTGGACGTCCTCTGGTTTGTCTCGGCATCGGCCGCACAAAGCCGGGAGCCTCCGGCGTTGGAGACGCAGGACTAACTTGTATGCGCTGTGAAAGGCAGCAACCGCAGCGATTACTTAGTAGATGTAAGTCTTGGCAGTGGGGTTACACAGACCGCTTTCAACACGCAGAACATGAGGTGCGGGATGTCATGAATAGGGCTACCGGCCCATCTACTAGCTTCTTGAGTGTTTTTTTTCCCCCCTTTCAGTCGAGGCAGCGAAACAGCTCCCGGCCCATCGCACAGGCTGTGTGAGCATGTCATAGCATCGTCTAGGTTGGAAGGGACCTTTAGCATCATCAAGTCCAACCGTTAACCTAACACTGCCAAAACCACCACTAAACCATGTCGCTCAGCACCACATCTACCTGTCTTTTAGATACCTCCAGGGATGGTGATCCCACCACTTCCCTGGGCAGCCCGTTCCAATGCTTGATAACACTTTCAGTGAAGAAATTTTTCCTCGTATCCATCCTAAACCTCCCCTGGTGCAAATGGAGGCCGTTTCCTCTTGTCCTAGGGCTTGTGACTGGGGAGAAGAGACCGACCCCCACCTGGCTACAACCTCCTTTCGCGTCGTTGTAGAGAGCGATAACTTCTACCCTCAGCCTCCTCTTCTCCAGGCTAAACCCAGCTGCTGCGCAGGGCGGCCCAGCAGCAGCGGGGGTTCCCAGTAGCAGGGCTACTGGAGAGGGGGTCTGTCAGTTCCAGCAGAGCCCCCCCGTCCTGCCCCGGAGGTGTCACCGCCGTGTATCCCCTGCCTTTTTTTCCAGGCTCCAGCCTCCCCCGCCCCGCGGGACGAGGACACGGCTGCTCCCTC
>VYZM01003239.1:461280-495405 GCA_013398915.1 Dromas ardeola
CCTGCCCCACAGGTGCCCCATGCCCCCTCCCAGCACCTCCAAGATGCCCACTGTGACCCCACCAACCTCCCACACCCCTCAGCACATCCACAGAGTCCCCTCAGTCCCCAGGGGTGACATCCCCAGCATCTGGCATTCCCCAGCACAGGAAGGAGTCCCCCCCAGCAATGCACACCAGAAAAGCTCCCACCCCACCCCAGGATAGCAGCTTCCTGCTAATAAGTTGTGCTAGCGTAAGATCTGGGAGAAAGGCCACCTCCAGCCTTGGAAAATGCCCTTTCCTGATCAGACAAGGTCGAGGAGGCAGATGATGGTGGCCCTGAGAGGCTGATTATCACCTCCAGGAGCAGAACACAGAGGGACCTCGCGCCGTGCAAACAAGGGCTTGTTTTATTAACCTGCAAACTGTGCCAAAGGGCTCCCTCGGCAGGCTTGCCGCTGGGCTAAAACGTGCAGCTGCCCTGCTGCGACGGGTCTGCTCTGCTCAATGCACTTCCCTGGATACCCTGCCTGAGCTACCCCGACTTGTGGTGGGGCCACCAGCTGGGCAGAGCATCCCTGTGCACCCCAGAGCCCTTGTTTGCGCCCACAGGACCTCCAGAGCCCAAATCCTCACCTGCCAAGGCAGGTCCGAGCCCTCTGACTGCAAACTCCATCCTCACTCCCCCGCAGATCAGCAGGGAGCGGGAGTGGGGAGCAGCTGATGGGTTCAGATGGCCACCCAAGGGAGACCGAAGGCCCCAGAGGTGACCAGTGGATCCCACAAGCGCTGAAAAGCTTTGCCACCCTGGGGACCTCATGTTATCCCTAGCATAGATGGAGGGGGCCATCTGGAAAAGAAAGGGAAGCACAACCCCAGAGGGGGAGGCTGGAAGCAAAAACTCCAGGCGCGGTAGGAGGAAGCACAGCAGGCATGAGAGGAAGAAGGTGGAGAAAGGAAACAGGAGATGAGAGAGCTTGAGGATCAAGGCAGCCTTCGTACGCAGCCAAAGCAATGGTTGAACAGGCACTGTAGACTTGGGCTAAACCTCAGGACCAGAACTTCGCCGTGGAAGGGATGGGCTTGCTCAGAAGCCCACGGAGGAGATGTTAGGCAGCACATCAAGGAAAATGTGCTTGGCAGCCTGGGAAGCCCAGGGAGGCAACCTTGCTGGGGGCTCCAGGGAAAGGTGAAAGCAGGAAAAGCAGACCTTCCACCGAATCGAGAGGAGAAGTAAACCAAGGCTGCTTTAGCCCAGAAGCACCCACAAACCAGAAGCGGTAGAGTCACACTAGCAGTGCACACAAGGCTCTGGAGCCTGCCCGCTCAGGCAGGGGTGGGGGCAGGCAGCCCACCCTGTGGGACAAGGGCAAGCTTGTCCCCATAGGCAGGCAGGAGGGGAAGCAGAGCAGCAGCTGCAGGAGTACCCTAAAGGCATCAAGTCAGCGAGGTAAAAACATGGGGATGACTGAGCACCAACGTAGGAAAACTGAAGGGGAAAAAATCGAGACAGGCTGCAGTGTAAAATGAGTGCTAGTTAGTCCAGGACACGAAAGGCAACAAGCAAAGGCTCCGTAAATACGTTAGCAGGAAACAATGGGGAATGTCGGTCTGGTCCTTATCAGCAGAGGAAACAAAAGCCAGCCGAGCTGGCTGGAGCAGCTAACATGGGCTTTGTTCCAGCCATCATAAAAATGCTCGTGGTGATCAGACAGGGTGCAGACCATGTTTGAAGTGTTTAAACGAGGGTGCAGGAGCACAGGGAGGGAAAGGCCATGCTGTGATGAAGAGGTTCGACACTCAGATAGATAAAGTAGCAACAGCCAGATTGCTATAGGCTTGCTGCAACTCATCTTCACATGCTTAATGCTCCTGCAGCCCCTGAAAAGTTGTCAGTTCTCTCTGAGATGGAGGACAAAGGAGATCTCAGAGACCCGAGGAAGGATAAATCTGGTAACTATCTTCAAAAACAGAGAAGGGAGAATCCAGAACTACAGACTACTCACCCCCATTCCCTTAGGCAGGCCAGGTTTGTGAGTGATTAGGTGGTAACCCTCCAAAGCACCTCAGGGTCATTAAATAGCTGGTGCAGCTCTGTTAAGGCCTGATTACGTTAAGCCAATCTGGTTCCCTTCGCTGACCTGATAACTGGTGTGTCAGATAAGGGAGAAGCGGTGGGTATGATGAGCCTTGGCCACGGCGAGGATTTCAACACCCTCTCACATGATACACTCAAGCCGACTGAGAAAATATGGTCTAGATGAAACCACAGCAATTGCACAACAGGCTGCAAAGCTGCACTCCAAAGGTAATTAGCAATACCTGGCTGTTACAATAAAAGCCACTTAAAGCATAGCCTGTCCTCATCCCTACTCCATTCAATGTTGTAATTAAGGTGGACAAAAGAAGAATCCCCATGATTATGAAACGTATGTGTGTGATGCCAGCACTCGGGGGGGGGTGTGGGTGGGTGTGTGTGTGGGGGGGTGTGTGTGTGTGTGTTCACACTCATTCTGANTGTTCAGACTCATTCTGAGCAAGCAGAGAAGCGGTCCAAAATCAACCAGACAACATTCACTGAAGGCAAGAGCAAAGCACGGTGGCCAAGGAACAGGAAACTAAGCGCACAAATGCAGAAGGAGGAATAACAGCTCAGGCAGCCACCCTGCCCAGCAGCATTTGGGGAGGCAGAGACCATGGGTTCTGTATGAAGAAGCTGCATGATCGTGTCACGCCATAAGGATGCTGGGAGCTGGAGTTAGTGCAGTGCCTAAGGAAGGAGGGGCTTCATCTGCTGAGCGCCGGGGGCCTCAGCTGGCTTGGGGAGCTGCACCGTGAGAAGGACGGAGACATGGCATAGGGATGCAGAGGGAATCTTTAGAGACCGTGTCTCATAGGGCAGGGTGGAACGTGAGGAATTTCACCAGGGCAGAGGTGAGTGTAGAGGAAAGTAAGCAGGGAGAGAGTAACAGTGGCTGGTGATGTACAAGAGCGCTGTGCGAAGAATGGGGCGATCAGCTGCTCCCCGCGCTGCCCTGAGGTGCCCTGATGTAGCTGCCAGCAGGAAGCGGCAGGCTGAACCTCCAGGACGGTCCTCCCAGGTCTGTGGGACGGAAGCAGCCGGAGAGCGGGGACTCCTCCGGCAGCTGTCCCGGCCACCACCGCCAGAGAGCGGCAGCCGCCAAGGGATGGATGCCGGGACCGGGCTGCAGCCCCCGGCACCCCCGGGCTGCCCCGGCCGCCACTCACCCACGCAGGCCATGCGGGTCATGTCCAGCTGGAAGCCATCAAAGCAGTCGCAGGTGTAGCCCTCCCGCACACGCACGCAGCGCCCGTTCTCGCAGCCGTTGAGGATCCCGCACTCCTCAGCCTGCAGCCCCTCGAAGCCCTCGTAGAGGCCTGGAAGGCGGCAAGACGGAGTCAGAGCAGGGTGACCCTCTGCCCAGCTGCCGAGGGGACATGGGGCACGTGGCAAGACAGTGCTTGTGGGGCCAGGAGCGACTCAGAGCAGCCAGGAACAGAGCTTGCTCCAAGCCTGAAGCAATCTGGCCAGGGTGCGAGCTGCCACGCAGTCCCAATGGACTACCTGGGTGGGAAAGTACATTTTTGTGTCTCCCAGTACTCACCAGTTTGGCTGGGCAGGTAGCGGGGCGAGGACCGCCCTGGGCCATGGTGGAGAGGGCTGCCACGAAACTCGCTGATGGGTTCCCTCCGAGGGAAACCAGAATCGGGGTTTCCGTACTCAGACTCCAGGTAATTGTAGTAGGGGCCTATATCTGGGCTGGGAAGGCCATAGTGGGGGTCCTCCAAGCCTGGTCCATACTCATACCTAGGTCTTTCTCGGAGCTCAGCCCCTCTCTCACTCTCTTCACTGGCCCCATTACACAGGAAAGCAAAATCAGCTGGAAATGGTGAGAGAAAAGGAAGGGTCAGTGCAGTCTGACACAAGGGAAGTAGCTCTGCTACAGCCAGAGAAGGTGCATCCACACCGGGCCAGCTTGGCCAGGTCTGCGTTCAGTGGCCTCCAAAGCTGCAGCTCTGTAGTTTGCTGATGGCACCCCGTCTACAAGAAGACCAGCTCCTGTCTGGGGCCAGCAAGCCCTTGAGCAGTGAGAATCCCAATTCCCAGTGTGCTCCCATGCCAGGCTACCACTGCCTCACCTCTCCTAAGCTAAGCAGAAGCAGCAGGATGCACAGAGGAACTCTCCCCTCAGTCACCTCAGTCTCACTGCAAACCAGTTTCAGGTACATCCTACCCTCTGGTGCAGCTCAGCTCTGGAGAAGTGGAGGGTTCACCAACGCCTTTGGCTGGCTTTGGGAATGCAAACGAGAGGAGCCCTCACTGCAGCCATATGCGGCCAACTCTGCCTGGCATGACTGGCAGCAGCCCAACCCGTCCCCACCGCTGCCGGTGGGATGCTGGCCCATGGTGGCCCACTCACCAGAGGACCTGTGCGGACAGAGTGCGCAGTTCTGTCCCCAGGCTTCACCGAGCCGGCAGCAGCACTCGGTGTACGTGGTCTGCTCGCCATGCAGCAGGTCTTGGCAGATGTAGTCGGCGACGGTCTGCCAGCAGACATCCAGGTGGATTTCGTACTCCTCCAAGGCATCTGTGAGTGCCATGAGCAAAGGATGCCATAAAAATCACCCAGAAGAGTGCCACCCTCTTTGTCCCGAGAGGGATGACCGTGTGGCCCAGCTCCTCTTCCCCTGCCCTGGCTGCACACTGTGCTGGTACTGGCACCCCTCAGCCTGGCACTGAGCCCCCATATACTGCTCCCTCCCGGGAGACCCAGCTGCGGGGTGGGACATGCGAGGTGAAGGTGTGCTGCGGTGGGGGCTCGGGCTCACCTGCCCTGCTGGAGAGGTTCACACACCGGTTGCCAGTGGCATCCAGCACGAGAGGGAGGCTGCAGAAGCAGTGGTAGGAGCCGTCCGTGTTCAGACACTCGCCGTTGATGCAGTACACTTCGTTCTGACACTCGTCCTGGTCTGCCCACGCACAAGGACAGAGCAATGTTTCAGGCTGGCAGACATGGCCAATGCGACCCTTTCCCTGCCACCTCCTCTTTCGTGCCCCGGGAGGGTCCCAGGAAGCCTGTCACCCGGAGCTGGCCCTGTGGCGTGGGCAGCAGGGACAACTCTGGGTGCAGCAGCACTGCTGTCCCTCTGCAGACGGTGGGAGCCCCCGCTGCTCTTTGAGGCCATCTTACCAACACACTCAAGCTTGCTGGAGTCATAGAAGTAGCCTGTACGGCAGAAGCACTTGTAGCCCGGCACCGTGTTCAAACACTGTCCGTTGCGGCAGAACTCAGAGCCGAATATCTCACACTCGTCCATGTCTGAGGGAGAGATGGAGGGAAGGAGGGAGAGAGAGAACATCTCAGGGAGCAGAACCGTAAAAGCAGGGCAGGCTGAGTGCTGTGCCCCTAGAAAGCCATCATGGCACCTTGGCCTGGACTGGCAGGTCCCAGAGTGAGCCCCCCGCCTTTCCCACCGGCCACCTGCCCCCTGGGAGCAGACGGGGACGCACCCACAGGCAGAGCAGGAGGAGGGATGTCAGGGAACAGGATACTTTCACAAATAGGAAATTCATGTGTGTTTCTGGAAGGTTGAGAACACAACCCCCTGAAGGTGAAGCAAAGACTGAGCTAGCCAGCCACTAGGACATCTATCTGTAACCAGAAGGGTTGTGTCTTACTGGACCCCATTCCTGGTTCAATATGGGCATGGGAGGTTTGCACCGAGGAAAGCGTCACTGCCAGCAGTGAGGCAGGACTGGAGGAAAGGGCACTTCCAGCTCGGTGACACTGGCAATCTGGGATTTCTCTGGACAGAGGAAAGCACAGCAGGATGTTAGCTTCCCCCACCACAGTCCCAGGCAGGTATTTCTGTGGATGCATCTCTGTGCAGGGCTTTGCACAGCACCCTCTCTATTCCCCCCGGAAGAAATGAGAGAAAATGGTGCTAGTACCTGTGAAAGAGATTTTTCCTGAGAGCAGATCTTCCTGGGGAACATAGCCCTTCCCGAGAGGGCAGATCTCTTGGTAGTCCACTGGGCAGGAGGCAGATGCCAAGGGGAGATGGGAAGAAAAGAAACAGCTCATTAGTGCAACCAAGGTGGAGCTGGTGGGCAGAGCACTGTCCTTGCCTGGTGTGGTGGGCCCACAGTCCTACCTGTGCCTGGGATGGGGCAGGGGTAAGTCTCACAGTTGTCACCCCAGGCTGCCCCCACAGTACAGCAGCACTCCTCCTTGGTGATGTTCTTGGCCAGGACGCTGTCACACAGGCGAACGTCACTGATGTGGTAGTAGCACTGCTTGCGCTCTGCGCTGTCAGAGAGGTGGGCTGCGTGTGTCTCAGGGCCCTCTAGAAGACAGCAGGGCAGGGACGGGATGGGGTCCTTGGCACCCCAACGCAGCATCCCACACCTAGGAGGTCCCAGAGCACACCCATCACCAGCAGCGTGACCTTCCCAGGTCCCCACTTTCAAGCTCCTCAGTTGTCCCCAGACGAAAGCTTGCCCATGCCTGAGTGGGCTTGTACAGTCCTGGCAACCCCATAGCTTTATCTCACCCCAGCCAGGACTACCACGCTCCTGCTCTAGCTGCCACCCATGCTTCTGTCCCAGCTGCCTACTCACCCATGGCTGCTCGGGGCTGGCACTGCCCTGTCTCTGTGTCGTACTCCTCGTGGTCGCTGGGGCAGAGGCAGAGGAAGGATCCCTCCACATTCTCGCAGAGCGCAGTCCCACACACGGCGACCATCAGCTCGCACTCATTCACATCTGCAAAGCAAGAGGCAGCGGTGGCAGATGGAGCCCTTCCTCTGCATGGGCAGCCTGTGCATGGTCTGCAGCATGGGGTCACCCTTCAGCAGGGAGATGGAAGATGCTAGGGACGAGCTGAGAGGTCTGTTCAAACCGTGGCTCAACACAAGTCTGGCGAACGCTTCCTGCCCTGCTCTCAGTGGATTCAAGGAGCCTGAACTCCAGCTTGCTGTGAGTCGCTGGATCAGAGGATCATCCAGGTTTGAAGGGACCGCTGGAGGTCTCTAGTCCAACACCCTGCTCAAAGCAGGGTCAGTTATGGGATCCCACCAGGCTGCTCAGGGCTTTCTCTTGTTGAGTCTTTAAAACCTCCAAAGGTGTTGACTGCACAGCCATCCTGGGCATCTGTTCCACAGCCTGCCTGTCTTCATGGTGAAAATGTTTTTCCTTGTATTACACCCTGTCTGTTCCCTCCAGGCACCCATTAAAGTACCTCTCTAGCACCTTCAGTGCCTTCAGCCCCCAAGCACCTCCTTTCCACCTGCACAGAGAAGGGCTCCATGTTCACTGGGAGCCACTCGCCTTTTCATAGAGACCTGTTCCTTTGCAGTCCCAAGGATCTGCTGTGCTGAGGGGAGGGGTTTTGCCTCCATGAGCTGCCCTGTCCGTGTCTGGGATTCTCCATGCATGGATGCAAGTACCCATCCATGCCCCAGGAGCCATCACACAGTGGAGACACGAGCCTGGCATTGCCGATGGCTCTCCCTCACTGACTGGCAGAGCGATCGTGGGAGACTCACCAACGCAGTAGTGCCCGGAGGGCGAGCTCTCATAGCCACGGTCGCAGAGGCAGCGGAAGGAGCCGTCTGAGTTCTCGCAGAAGCCGTGGCTCCCACACAGCGTCTCGTTGGCGCACTCATCTATGTCTGCAGCAGAGCAGAGAGCAGGAATTGCCCCAGACCCCACCTCTCCCAATGGCCTCCCCCTTCTGCTCTGATGCCGAGACCCAGGGATGGGGCAAGCACTCCCTTGATGTGAGGGACTGGGACTGGCTGCCCTACTCACTCCCCTGCTATGAACGTGTGTGTTAATGGAAGCTTCCTGCAACATCCAGAGCTGCAGAGAGGCCACGTGGACAGAGTGACAGGAGTGGGGTGGGAATGGGAAATGGATGGGAAGTGTGGGAAGAGGCTGGCAGGGGTGACTGAGGGTAGCACAGGTCCCTGCAGAGGCGTAGAGGGACACAGAGCCTCCAGACTCATCGGCAGGAGACACAAGGGTGCAACTGAAGTGTGTGGGTCAAGTGCAGACAGATTTAGGATGATACCGTCCTGCACCCTTCCTCTTGACCCAGTCCCTCTCCAACTGCCGTAGTGCCAGGGAGTAATCTCTGCCTTGCCCCAGCCTGGTGGGCTCGGACAATCACAACTGGGTCCTCTGCCTATGGAGGGCAGGTTTACAGCCCTGCTGGCTGCATCCTGCTCCCCTCCTACCACTGCACAGGGCAGATTTATTTCCCTGGAGTAGGCAGAGCAGCTGCGTGCCCACAGCCCACTGCTCCCACGGCCAGGAGCAGCTCCACATGCTAAGTCTGAGTCCTAGCACAGCCCAGAGCCCAGCGGCTGGCAGCAGCTCCTCCTCGCTGCAGCCTCTCCTAAGCCGGGGGGAGCCTAAAAAAACTGCAGAAACCCCTTTGGTCTTTCCTCTTTACTGAGGCTCCTCAGTTTGGAACCTGAACTCCAAACCCAGACTCTGCAGCCCAGCACACGGTGGTACCAGCAGCCTTTCCCCTCACCCAGCCCTGCCAGGCAGGTGACTGGCACAGGCAGCAGCCCCAGCAAGCACAGCTTCCAAGGGAGCTGCGGTCCAGCCCCAAGCCTGGAATGGCTGTAACCTGCCCAGGACTCTCCCCAAGCGGAAAGCAGCACAATGCGGTGTCTGTTCCAGATGCCAGGAAGAGAGAAGTCTAGACACAAGCAGGCAGCTCAGCCAAGAAAACAAACTCTCAGCATTATCTGCCTCTCCACCAGCCACATGCTTCCTCCTCCTCCTCCTTCTCCCCCGTGCCCCTGGCAGACATGTCCCACAGCCACCCTGTCCCTGCCAGGAGAAGGGACAGGGACACCCGGGGCTGTACTCACCGATGCAGTCACCCAAGGGGGTCCAGTGGAAGCCAGGCTGGCAGCCCATGATACAACGGTAGGAGCCCAGGCTGTTCTGGCACCGCCACGTGCCGCAGATGGCATCCCCGTACTCTTTACACTCATCCACATCTGCAGGGAGGAGGGAAAAGGAATGAGGATGGTCAGACGGAGACCCTGCTTGCTCTACTGCAGCACCTGGGTCAAGTTCAGTTGGCGAGAGACCCTGAGCCATTGCTAGTCCTCCTTAGAAGTCACCAGCAGCTTCAGGTGCTGGGAGCAGAACTGTCCTGCCCCCTGCACTGGCTGCATCCATCCCCCCAGACCCTAGGGGGCTGATCTCCCCAGCAATGAGCTCTCACCCACGCAGTCATCAGTCTCCTGGGAGTGTTTGAACCCATTTTCACACAGACACCTGTAGGAGCCTTCCGTGTTCAGGCACTGGCCTTGCGAGCACCGGGACTTGTCTGCGCATTCATCCACATCTGCAAAATCAGGCCAAAATCATCAGCCTGGATCTCACAGCAGGGGAGGCAGCAGAGGGCAGGTCCCGAGGTGTGTCCCCGCCATCCTCCAGCTCACCTTGGCAGCTGACTCCACCAGCCGTATTCGAGAACCCAGGAGCACAAATGCAGAAGTAGGATCCGTGACTGTTGAGACACTCGCCATTGGGGCTGCAGATCTCGCTGTTCAGGCACTCGTTCACATCTGCAGAGGGAGCAGAGTCAGGGCCATACACCCAGCTCTGGGGGACATCCTTCACCTAAGCCACATGGATTTCCTCTCCGCATTCTCTTACAGGCAGCCCTTGCAGGGCTCCTGGCCCTGGTTTTCCTGCCATGGAGACAGAAATCTTCCCTGTCCACGGTTATCCTGCAGATGGCTACAACCTTATGGGTGTGCCATGCATGGTGGCATCACTGATGCACTGGCATCTTTCCTGCCAACAATGAAGTAGGATCTATAGGGAGGCTGTATGTCCTGGATCCAGAGGGCTGAAGGGATGGGGTTCATACCTTCGCACGTGGTGCTGTTCATGAGCTTGAAGCCAACCTGGCAGTGGCACTCGTAGGAGCCCAGGGTGTTCCTGCACTCTCCCCCCAGGCACTGAACAGCAGGGTCCTCACACTCATCCATATCTGCCAAGCAGAAGGGCACAGCACAGTGAGGGCCCAGCTCTTGCTGACACTGGAGAAGATCCCCACTCAGAGAAGCCATCACCCAGCTGTTGGCCTACAAGGTGGGTTTGAGCCGCCCTCCCAGACCATCCTGTCACAGTGAGATGAGGGCAGAGACTCCCTGTTACTGGGGTGCGAGGAGTAAGCCCAGACCCTTCACTCCCCTCCATCATAAGAACCAGGATAAACTGAATCCCAGCACCAAGTCAACAGTGCCCAGTGACAGGACCAGAGGCAATGGGTACAAACTGAAACACAGGAGGGCCCATCTGAAAATCAGGAAACGCTTTTTTACTGTGAGGGTTGCTGAGCACTGTCAAAAATTGCCCAAAGAGATTGTGGAGTCTCCCTCCTTGGAGATATTCAAAAGACATCTGGGCATGGTCCTGGGCAACCAGCTCTAGGTGGCCCTGCTTGAGCAGGAGGATTGGACAAGATGATCTCCAGAGGTCCCTTCCAACCTCGGCCATTCTGTGAATTCTGTGAGCACAGGGATACTGCTAACCTCAGTGTCCTGGGGAGCTCTGCACTGGATACCACAACCACGACGAGACCAGCGCAGAGCCACAGTTGCCGACAAACTGCAAACATCAGGAAAGTATCCCAGCACCAGCCATACCTTCTGTGGCTCTGCTTTCCTACCTACCAGACTTGCCTACAATGTCCTTCTCCTGGCAAAGCTGGCTGGGGCCCTACATCAGTTCTTACCCAGGCCCAGAGCTCCCCACAAACCCTCTCCCACCCAACTCCCCCAGGCCTTGGCCAGAGCCTGCTGGCACTCTGAGGGTTTTGCTGACAGCAGAGGAGAGAATGGTGCCTTCCCTCTAACCGGGGGTTGCGACAAGCAGGCTGCCGTTGCCTGCAGGCCCATGAGGTGGGGGGAAGCATTGGAGGATGCTGCTAATCAGAAGGATGGGCTGGTGTGCGGGCAGCAGAAGACATGCTAGTGGAGAAGGTGCTGCTGTACTCTTCTCCCCTGCCAAGAGCTAAAGCCCTGAGACTGGCAGCTCCTGGGGGCAAGGCAGGGACCTTCTCTTCCCCTTCACAGAGCACTTGAGCAGGACACAGGCATAAATGAGCATCAATCCCGACTGCCTTGGGGCAGGATTCCCAGCTGTTCAGCCTCAAAGGGTTGCAAGTAGCAAAATTCTTGAATCCTTCTGGAGATGAACCATAACCCTAGTTTATTTATCACAAAACTATCACGAAACCCTTATCATTTTTCAAATATGAAACGCAGATCTACAGACAAGGCCACCAGCCAAGGCAGGGAAGAACATGCCATCCTACCATCGGGTCAGTGTGACCCAAACAGTATCAAACGCTGATAAGGTGCCCTCGTGACATGGCTGAGGCTAGGTGGCTGAGAAGGGGCTCACATGGAGTCTTGGGAAAGGGGGAGGGCAGATGGAAGTCATCAAATCATGGTTCTTCCATTGCACTCAAAAATCAGATGGAAAATAAGCTCATTTCATGCTGGTTTTCTCAGACACCAAAACAGAGAGAGGGAGGAAAGCCTCCCTCTCCTCCCCCACTGGAGGCCCCCATGCAGGGGGGTCTTCTGAGAGTCACATCAAAGGCAAGATCTTCCGTTTGCCTGCTTTGTGCAGGCTGCAGAGCTCTGCAGTGCTCCAGAGAGAAATCCACAGCACAGGGCCAAAATATTCAAACAAATACCTTTGCCAGCTCTGTCCCCTCCCTTCCCTTGCCCCAAACAGGGAATTTGCATCGAGCCATCTCAAGCCACCTCAAGCCCAGGACGTCCCCTGGGGGCAGCCACCAGGGAGGGAGTTTCCCTGGGCAGGCTGCCCGTGAGGCTGGGACGGGGCACTCTCATGTCTGAGCAAAACAACCAACACAGACCCATGCTGGTGTTAACTCTCTGCCACGCATACCTGGCACAGCAGAGCCCTTGAACTACTCTCTCCTTTTTAAACATGTCCAAGTTACATTAAGGGCTGGGGATGAAAGAGGACCCCTGGGTGCCCACAGTCTCTCCACCGGCTGTGGACCCAAAGTTTCTCCCTCTGTTGAGGACCTACAGTCGGGGCACATGCTTCCAGACACACAGTTCTGAACCAAACCACACACGGCTCCTCTCTGCCCATGTTTCCAGGCCTCCTGTACTCATCTGGCCTTTGTCAGCACCCTCCAGGTCACCATTAGTCCAGGAGTCTCATCAGTGAATCCTTGCCCCCCATCCCTTTCCTGGGTGAGGAAGATCACCTTTCTGCTGCTCTAGCAGCCCCTCCCTCGGCTATCTGCTGATCGGAGAGCTAAAGAGCTGGAGAAGGATCCTGAGGCTAAAGAAGTCCCCGGGCCCCACCAATAATCCAGCTGTGGCAATGACTCTTCCTTCATTCCCTCCAGCACCCGATCCTCTGTCCCTGGGAAGTCTTACCTTCACACATGCTGCCATCTCTGGACACGGCGTAGCCGGTGTCACAAGCCATGCAGGAGTAGGAGCCCTCGGTGTTGAGGCAGAGTCCAGAGGGACAGGCACCCGGGGCGGCACACTCGTCGATGTCTGCATAAGCACACAAGGGAGAGCACAATGAGAGGGAAGGATGCAAAGGAACCATGACCAGGGGCAGATGTGTTGAGGGAACCAGCCAACATGGTGGCCAGGACTTGGGCAGATCCAAGTGCTCAGGAAGAGCCCAGGGAAGCATTTGGACTGGGTGCGTGAGACTTCAAAGGGTCTGGACTCACAGCTCCCCGATACCTTGGCAGCTTTTCCCATCAGGTGCCACCTCATAGCCCCGGTAGCAGGAACAGCGGAAGGAACCATCCAGGTTGACACACCACCCGTGAGTACAGGTCCCCTCTGCAAGACACTCGTCCACGTCTGCATGACACAGCAAAAAGCAATATGCAATGGGAGGGTGCTCAGGGCCTTCCCTGCCACCCAAATTGCGAGGGCACTGTGCCCTGGCCACACAGACTGGCTGCCCGCAGGAGGAGCATGCTGCCCGTGACCCTGCTCCTTCTGAGGCTTGCAGGGAGCACTGCCGCGCGGGGCGCGGGTGCCGCCCAGAGACAGCCCACGTTCCTCACCAATACATCTCCCGTTCCTGGGCTGGTAGCCAACCCCACAGCTGACACACTTGTAGGAGCCTAGCGTATTGACACACTTCCCGCGGGGGCAAGGGCTGGGATCCACGCACTCGTTGATATCTGCCAGGAAACACACTCCTTTCAGGCTCCCAAAAGCGAATAGTGCAGCCTTCTCCAGGATGTCCCTTCCAGCTGGATCCTCAAAGTTCCCCTCTGGGGACCAGCAATGACCAAGAGGAGGTGAGATGAGTTTTCCAGGACTTGGGCAACACTTCTTATAGTCCCATTTATCACTCAGGATCCTACACACACACCCGAGGGCTGACATAATCCAGCAGCGAAACCCGCTGCCGCAAGATGTTACCAAGACCAGGAATGTGCATGGGCAGAGAAAGGGATCAGAGAACATCTGTGCAGGGCTGTTTCATCAGGGACTTTCATAACTATGATTAGGATACAGCCTCCAGCTCAGGAAGTCCTTAAGGCAAGTGCTTTCTGGAGGCCATGCGGGGGGAGCAGCATTCTGTGCATGCCCTGCTTCCCATACTGCCTCCTAAAATAGTCTCCAACTCTCTGTTGTAGATGAGCTACCGAGAAAGGGGGATCTTTGATCAGGCACATCGTATGTTTACAAGGTCGAATACTCTGAAGGGCCCAGGCCATACCACATGAGCGGGATGCTGTGGGGACAGGTGTCCTGAGTTTCTGCAGCCTGCCCTCTCTGGACTCCACTTGCCAGCACGAGGGTCTGGTGACAGAGTCAAGCTGGCATGAAAACGCATGGGCATCTCCTCCCAGAATAGGGAGTCAGCATGGACTGGTCATAGGGGATCTCCCTGGGGAGGTGGGAGAGGATCTCAGGAGAACTCCCCTCTCCCAGCCCAGGAAAGCCTGTACCTCCTGCAGCAGAGGACAGGCAGCCCTCAGAGGGAGACACAGGGCAGACAAACAGGGGGGGTCTCCTCCCTTTCAGGAGAATACATGGAGTGGTGAGAAAAGGACGTGTTCAGCCCTGCACAGGGTGAGTTGGAGGGCCAGGGGAACAGGGATTAGCAAGCTTCACCTTCACACTGTCCTCTGGGGCCCATGGCAAAGCCCTCCTTGCACTCGCAGCGGTAGGAGCCGGGAGTGTTGATGCATCGCTGTCCCCGGCAAATAGAGGGCTGTTCACATTCATCTCGATCTGGCAACACACAGGGAGACAGTCTTGGAGTCTTCCCCCTCCAGTATGGGGAAAGCTGGGTGCAGAAGTGGAGCAGCTCCAGCTGCAGCAGGCTCTGCCCAGGGGACCCATGCCAGGGCTCTCCTCCATCCCCCATCTGTCCTTGCACCCCCCTTGCCATGAAGCATTCATCAGGGCTGGCATTACAGATCTCCACGGGGAAGGTCCTGCTCCTGAGCGAGCAGGAGAGGGTGATCCTCATGGCTCAGGCTGTCCATGGGCAGGCCTGCAGAGAGGGAGGGTGTGCGGGTGTGCAGGTGTGTGTGCAGGTGTGTGCAGGTGTGTGTGCGCTATGCAGGTGTGTGTACACGTGCATGAGAGAGCACGAGGGCAGGAGGCTGGGGAGACCCTGGGGAGGTGGCAGCCCTGTGCCAGGAGGACACCACTTACCCTGGCAGCTCTGCTTGCCCTCCGAGACAGCCAGGGTGTACCCAGAGTAGCAGAGGCACAAATAGGAGCCCACGCTGTTGACGCAGCGACCTTTTCCAGCACAAGGATCTTTCAGGCACTCATCTTCATCTGTGCCCAGGAAAGGAAGGAAACCAGGCAGTTGCCACAGCAGCCTCCTGTGCCAGCCCCCTACCACCCTCCTGCCAGCCTCATGGTGCAGCGGATGGGCAGGGGCTCAGCAGACCTGCCAGAAAACTTTCCCCCAGGAACCCAGAGGACCGAATGATCCATGGAGGCCCAGCAGGCAGAGGAGGTGCCAACCTACCGATGCAGCGGAGGCGGCTGGGGTCCAACGTGTAGCCGGGGTGGCACACACAGCTGTATCCCTCCGAGGTGAGCACGCAAGCGCCGGCTCCACAGGAGAGGGGTGAAGAGGCACAGCTGCTGACCCCTGGGAGGAGAGAGCACAGTGTTGGAGGCAGCAGTCCAGGGTCTGCCTTATGTCCCCAGCACCACACTGGGGAGGCTGCATTTTTCCTTGGGGAGAGATGGAGCAGGCTCAGCTTGCTACTTTACGTCTTCAGGCAGCCAGTGCCCATAGGGATGCAAGGAGGACACTGCAGACCCTGCCACCTCCTCTCGCCTGAGCCCAGCTGGGACCTCCCAGTCCCCTGCACTGCCACAAAAGGGTGGTGAGGAAGCTGACTGGCCCCACGTCTTGGAGGAGGGCTGTAGGCAGAGCCTGGCACCTACGACGGGGCTCCTTTTGGGGTGAAAGCAGGGATCCCCCCTGCCACTGCCCTGCTAAGCTGGGCACAGGCAGCAGTGGGGGGGCAGTGGGGCACTGCACGCCCCTCGGCACTGAGCCGGCTGGGGGGGCCAACCCAACCCCAAACAAAAGGCTATTGAGGAAGACGCATTCCTCAGTAAGGTGCCTCCGCCAGGCCTGCTCCCCAAGGTGCTCCAGCCCCCGGCGGAGGGCAGGGGCTGCGCTCCCAGACACTTGAGCAACCTTGGAACAAGAGCGTCCTTGTTTCCGGCGCAGTAAACAAGCCGCCCCGGGAGCCACATGCCTCCCCTCACGCTCCCACTTCCCGATGAGTCAGCTCGCGCTGCGGGGGGAACGGGGCCAAAGCCACCGGAGCGGGCGCGTGATCCCCCTCACCCGGCAGCCACCACTCCACCGTGCAAGCGAGCTGCAGGGGGGGAAAGATACGGGGAGCCAAACACTTTGCTCCCCGTACGGGATCTCTCTCGTGCCCCACCACAGCCAGCCGGCTTTTCCTTGGCTGGCAGCAGCCAGGGCCAGGCTGGGACGACACCCCAGGGTGGTAGGGCAGGAATTTTTCTTTGGGAAGTCGTGGGGCATGTGGGAAGGTAAGCAGGCTGGGGAAGGGAGAGAGCCCCTGGGCAGGGCTTAGGGCAAAATTTCCCCATAGCACCAGGCAGGGAGAGGAGGGAAGTCCCCGAGAGCAGTGGACACACACCTGAGCCCTGCGCTGGCATCTGTGTTGGAGCAGCAGCATCCCAGGTGCTGGTGTGGCCAGGCTGGGGAGGGCCACGCCAGGACTCCTCTTCCTCTGCTGAGGAAGAAGAAGGTGAGGTCCAGCCCCTGATGCCAGGCAGAGGTGCAGACCCCAGGTTTACCCGTGCCGGGTGTCCCTGCACTGACAGCCTCAAGAGACCACATGGGAATGGGCCACAGGGTGACTGCGGCAACCTCATCATCTTGTTATTTAACACAGCCTCCTCCACCTCGCTGGAGAACCACCACCTCCCCGCATCCCTACAGCCCCACATCAGCCACTGCAGTGTGGCAGTGGTCCTCCCTGCCACCCTGCAGCCAGCCCAGCCAGGAGCCCGTCCTGCCCAGCACTGGGGGCTGCTGTGCGGAGGAAGCAGCTCCCAGCCTCCTCGCTCTCCTCCCTCCTCAATGCCCCATCCTCTTCCCCATGGCCACCCTCACCTCCTGCCAGCCAGGCACTCACCTCTGTGTGTGGCGGGCTCTGCGGTGGCATCAGCAGCACCCTGAGGGACAGAAACATAGGACTGCCTCTATCCACGTGCACATAGCTGGGATGCAGCATCCCTGAGACATTTTCCCACCCACCTTCCAGCTCCTCTTGCTCCCTGAGACAATGTGCTGGGAGGAGAGACTGCCACGGCTGGGCGCAGCTGGCAGGGCTGCGCTGTCCTGAGCACATTGTCCAGAGCAAAACACAGCTCCTGGCCATGCCCAGGGGCTACCTGCAGAGGGGCAGTAGCAGCATGCCATGTGTGTGAGAGCCAGGGCACTGCCACGGGGCAGGTGTCCCCACAAGGCAGCCAGGAAGAGCAGTCCGGCACAGTAAATACTGCCATGGCCACCGGTGGCTCTGGAGGGCCGAGGAGAGCCACTGCTTCAACCTGTCTCAGAGTGCTACCTACTAGAAGGGTGCTTGGTGCTCAACATTCTTTCTGAGCATCCCCTCCTGGCAAATCCATGGCTGCCAAAGGAGATGTCAGAGCACAACCTGGGTCTCCTCTCTGAGGAACTTTCCTCAAGTTTTCTTTCGGAAGAAAACAGATAGCTGAGCAATCCAAGTCCCAGCCTAGCTTTACATCAAATTTGGAAGCTTTGGTTCAAATTTCTGCCCTCATGTGTCCTTGGGCAAGTCAATTCATGTCTATGAAGCAGGACAATGGCAGTGCTGTCCTCTCCCTCAGAGGAGCTGCAAGTACGTTCTGAGGGCTGGGCTGCTACAGCAAGGGGGCACAGAGACGATCAGGAGAGATATGGCCCAACCTCTCCTGACAGCAGGGATCAAGAGACACACATTTTTCAAGTGTGTCTCTTGACTCATAATAAAGAAGCCCAGCCCCGGGAGAGCCCAGCAAAGAATCAGTCCCCAGGCTGCTCCTATTCAGACAGGGTGAATTCACACAGCCAGTGTGGGAGACTCCCGCCTTGACTGCTCTAAGGGGGCTTCTGCTGTCCCCGTGCCAACACAGCCTGCAAGTTGGGCTTAAACATGAGACCAGGCTCTGCAAGAGGAGCGCTCCTCAAGCTCTCTGCAGTGGTTCCTCTTCCCCTGCTGCCCACAGCCAGGCCAGGCTGACAGCAGCCTGGGCTCCTACCCCAGCCCCAGCAAACGCCAGCTGGAGCCAAGGCTAACCATGAACTAGTGCAGCAGAGCTCCCAGCTCCTGTTGGTGTGAGCTAACGGCCTCTTAGCAAGAGCTAAGCAGGCAAGAGGCACAGTGCCTTCAGCCATGGTGACTCAGCCAGGGTGGTAGGGTTTGCAGTTCATACACTGTTCGGTCTGGCAGCAGCTACTTGCTCTCTTCAGTGCTCTCTCTGACCACATTTCACACCTCCCTGTCACCTATTTGTATGACATCCCCCTTCCTGCCCATCAAGCTACCATGGATGCACCCAGACAAGCCTTACTCACCTGCACAGCAGGAGAAACTTCACCTGGAAAGCGAAACAGTGCATGGTGAGCAGAGTCAAGGCAGGCAGGCATCATCCTCAAACCCTGGATGCCCTGATTTCACCCCACCTCTAAGACACTGATGCTCAATCCCTCACGCTCTTCTGCAAGAGCTTGTTCCCAAAGCCAATACACCCAGGCTCCTCTCCTGGCATGGTACAGACCCCAGGAGCTTCCACTCCAGCAGGTGCTGGCACAAGCAGTCGGTCACACTTCCCTCCAGCTGGGCTGGACAAAAGCCCAAGGACTGCAGTGCCAGGGCTGCCACGCAGACCTGAGCTCTGGGTGGAGGCAGCCTGGCCAGCCAGCACCAACTGCAAAGCTGCAATCGCAGGAGCCTGAAACACTCAACCTCCCCTCCAAAGGCTTGAAGACGTGGCGTCTCATGCCCCAGGAACACTAGTAGGGCTGAAGAACACCTTCCATATTCATACAGATGTAGAAAGCCCTTATCAGCTAGAAGCCCATCCATGGGGGCATGGCAGGACCTGGGAATTTGCCCACCCTTGCTAGGGCCCCAGATGGAGCAGCTTTAAGCAGCAGACCCCACACTACCCTCTCCTGCCGAGACACCAGGGTGGGGGAATGCCTCCAGGACACTTCCACGCAGGCTGCCCTGCAGTTGCTGTCTTCTTGCTGCCCAGTCCAATGTCCAGTTGCTGCTCTCCCCTTGCTCTTCCAAGCTGAGTGGCAGCTCTTCTGCCTCTGCCTTCCTCATCGACAGGCGGATATCAGAGCTGGAGTAGGTGTAGCCATGTCCTGCTGGGCAAATCTCCTTGAAGGCTTCTGTGAGGGAAAAATCAAATCAAAGCTTTAGAGGGCAGAGGTTGGAAGGAAGAGGCTGGTGCAGGAATCTCCTGGCTTACCGCACCCAGACGTGATGGTGGGAGGAGCGAAAGAAAGAAGTGAAGATGGACAGGCATGTATGTGAATGCAGGTACCAGTTTCTCACATCTTATCATTTTCTGGAGATTTCTAAGTGTTAAATCCTTTTAGAAACACATATGGGCTTCAGTGTGTGGATGCTTCGAGCAGAAGGAATCTGCTCACAGGGCAGGGTGGGTTTCTAACAGTCACTGGCTGGTACTCCCAGACAACAAACACTAAATTCCTCCCCTGGGTCAGTACTGCTAGGAAGGGATCATGCCACAGGAAGGTCCAAGCTGAGCAAGGGAGCAGATAAAAGCGAACATCGGCACTGAGCGCTTTGCATATCACTCACAATAATCTGCACAAACGACCTGAAGATTTTTCCCAGCCCTGTGGATTTTGGTGCTTTCCCCTCCACCCTACCCCGTGCTGAGATATGCCAAACTGATCCTCACCTGGCTTTCATCCCAGCAGAAGATGTACGAGAGACAAAAGGGCTGTCAAGCAAAGCCAGACACAGACATAGCTGTGCTCTCCCTCTGGTACAGAGTGGTTTCCTATCAGGGATTTCTCTGTCTTCCCAGTATTGTCCAGGTCTGTTCCCTGGGCTGCTGTACCCATCTCACAGGCCAGCTCTGGGTCCTGCTGTCGTCTGCGTGGCGGCAAGTCCAGGCAAGCCCAAGCCCCAGTCTAACCAGAGCAGGCAATGCCGAAGCGGGCACCTCTCACCTGAGCCGGGCACGGGACACTCCTCGCAATTCTTCCCCCAGCCCTTGCCGACGCGACTGCAGCAGCAGATCTGCTGGGTGATGCGATGGGAAAGGGGGAAGGAGCACATGCCTCCGGCTGCCGAGCGGTAACACAGCCCCTGCTCCATCGACACCGCTTTGTCCGCTGAAACACAACAGCAGGGTCAGTTCTGGAGGTCAAGCTCTACGCTCACCAGAGAGAGAAATGAGGACACTCAGCCTCTCCCTGTCGGGCCTTTCTTTGCCCGTGCCTCCTAGCCTGTCCCGAGGGCTGCCCCATCCTCTCCCCAGAACAACCCCTGGCCTTCAGCCATTGGGCCATTTCCCCAACAGTGACAGCCCCAACCAAATCCAGCTCCTGTGGGAGCTCCCTCAACCCAGGAGGTGGCATCCTGTGCTGCTGCACTGCAGGCACGTCCCCTTTGGGCTCCGCAGTGAACAGCAGCAAGGGCCATGAGAGGTCCATGGAGAAGAATGATGGATGAAGGGGGCCTGAGGCATGGGGTCCCATCGTGCACATAAGTGCAGGACAGTATAGCAGGCACTCAGCCACGCTTGCAAGAGGCGTGAAGCACACTGTAGCCTCCACTCAGCCATGGGAACCCGCTCAGGCGCCTTTCCCAAACCGAGGGGTTCCCTGGGGCACTTACAGATGCAATGGCTACGGGATGGGTCCAGCATGGTGCCAGGCTTGCAGGTGCAGCGGAAGCTGCCGCGGGTGTTCACACACTCAGCATCTTTGCACAGGCCCTGCATCAAGCACTCGTTGATATCTGTGGGGAGGAGAGAGCCCAGTAAGATGTGGGGAACCTGAGGGTGAACTGAACTCCCTACCCAGTGTCTCCCATTCAGGTGCCACAGACTGAGGGGGTCTCAGCTGGGCTGGTGTCTGAGTCAGCCTCTGCACCGAGCAGCGTGGTGGGGACCTCCGTGGCAACAGCAGTCCTACATCTGCAGCGCAGAGCTCACTCGCTGCAGCTGCAGGGATGGCTCGTGAACGACTGCTCTGCTCCTCAGTCCTCGTGGAAAACAGATGTAGCCCCTCCAAAAAGCCGCCCTGGCAGGGTCACTCTTACAGCCGTCATGGTCATTGTTTGCAACCCTGCGCTGGCAAGCCCTGTCCTCTCACCTGACTCCTGGTCCTGCTCACACGGAGCCATCATCCATGGAGGATCCTTGCTGAGAAACTCAGTGCCAGCACACAGGGAGGGCAGTGACTGATCCCTGCACACGGAGCCCAGTGCTAGGTGGAGGGATGTCCCCCCAAGCTCTGACTCGTTGCTGTAGTGTCTTCTTCTGGGAACTGGTTGAGCAAGCAGGAAGATGCCAAGCTCAAGCTCTGCCTCAAGCTCTGCCTCTGCCCCTGACTCAGCACACAACATCAGACGCAGTCTTCAGGAAGGGAGCTGGGCTTATCCCAGGGAAACACCATCAGTCTCATCCATTTGGCCTGCAGCACCTGCCTTTCCTACAGCACCACACAGGAATGTATGAGCTAAGTCGGAGAAGACAGGGATTGGCAAAAGGTCCATAAGGGGGAGGTGAGGGAAGCTTTCACAGTGGAGGGTGAGGAGGAAGCCCTCCTCATGGATTGATGTAGCTTTATATCTTCACTAAAGTGCTTGGCACCAGGAAAGTAAGCGTGCTGACGAAATGTGCTGTGTCAGGAAGCACAAGCAGTGCAGGAAGAGCTGGATGGGAGCACAGAGCAGTAGGAGCTGGATTAACCTCAGCACCACTCTGGGACAAATCACAGGAACACATGCTACAAGCTAAGAGGTGGGAGCAGGCAGTGGGAGGGACCTGGGCACACTCACTGCTTGTAAGACAGCTGCGAGTGGCCAAGAACAAGAAATGCCAACGTGATGCTAGGCAGCATCATGCCAAACACTCTCCAAAGACACAGGGCAGTCCTAATGCCAGTGTACAAGGCCCTGGTGAGACCGCAGGTACCCTGAGGGCACCCAGTGTTGCTCTAGAGACTGTCTCAAGGTGGAAAGGGTGCAGAGGCAGGCTGTTGGGACACTCGGAAGAATGGAGCAGCTATGCTCAGGTATGGCTTTCCCAGCGCTACCTTATTCCTTGGAGCTGAAGCATCACTGCTTGGTGGAAGTGGGGGTATTGCACAGCCAGCTATGACAGCTGGAGTTCAGACTTAATGACATCAGAAGTCTTCCCCAGTCTTGTGCTCTTAAATTCCTCCATTCACCCCACTGGCTGCCCTATACATGGTTGAGACACACAGGGGCCGTCAAGACCAGGCCATGATGTTCAGGCAATTGGAAGGACCAACTCTACAGGGATGCCCAGCAGGCCAGGGAGGAGTAAGGGTTTCCCTGTGTAATGTAATGGTTTCCTGCTCCGTGCCAAGCACAGGACAGAGTTCAGGAGAAAAAAACAGTGGCCAGACCCCAAATGTGCTGGGAACCCCACTCAGAGAAGAGGCTTGGGCTCTCTGGAGGAGCCTCAGGACTCATCCCTGTCACTCCCAGGCATGGGCAGGGCACTATGTCATTCCAACACACCAACTGGATGAAGTGTTTGGCCTCCGCATGAGCAAAGGGATTGAAGGGATTAGAGTAATGAGAGCACAAAACAAACAAGCACCAAGGGCTGGGCTTTACGAGCTTAATATAAAACAGGGCCACATCCTGGCTGCAGTCCAGCCCCATCTATTCCACTGGCAGCAGAGGACCCACCCGCGGTGGAAATCCCCACGAGGAACAGAAGCAGGCAGGCGCGCTCGGGGCCACGCACTCCTACCCCCTGCAGCATGCCAGGGTCGGGGCTGGCCCACAAAAAGAGGCCTCAAGGACCGCAAACCAAGATCTGTAAGCTGCCCCAGCTGCTTCCTCCCACCCCACACAAGCCTGCCAGTGCTCCTCAGAGAGAGACACAGGTCAGGCAGCCCGTGGTGGAAAGGTGCAGGCTGGTTTACACTGGTGCTTAGTGAGCAGAAAGGACCTGAGTCAGCAGCAGACACAAAGATATAGGGACACCAAGGATATAGGGACACCAAGGATATACGGACACCAAGGTGCCAGCGTGTGTCCTGTGCAGTGACCCCTGTGCACGCACACCTCCCTACCACCGTCTCCAGGCACCCCAGCCTGCAGCCTCCACAACAATCTTTGCCTCATGTCTAGCAACCACATTATCCCTTCCAGTGCCATCCTTCTTGCTGGTCCCAGCAGCACCGGGAGGTTTCATGACTGGGTCTGCCAGGCACTCTCAACTCAGACTGATTGCAGCCTCGTTCCTGGTCGATGGAAGGAAAGGAAAGGAAGGGAGAGATAAGCCATGTGTTCCTCTGATGGAAGGCACCAAAGACAACCCCTTCTGTCCATACAGAACAGAGGAAAATGGGCTCTTGCCAGGGCCCTCCTCCAGTCACTCATCTGTCCTTTGATGACAGTCTGCAAAGTCAGAGCTCAGCTTCTTCCCAGCTCAGCTCCTCTCCTACAGCCAATGACCTCAGAACCATCAGCTGCTGTCCAGACCCTTGGCTCTCCTCCTACCTGGGCTGGCAAGAGAAGGCCCCGTGCAGCCTCTCCCACAGTCTATCAGCCAAATTGCTCACTCTGGACCCTAAGTGAGGTGGCTAGGCTTCCTGACACACATCCCGCTGCAACAGCAGAGATGGGAAAAGCACCTCAAGGCAGCAGACTGTCTGCAGAACAGAACTTCTCCAGCCCGGCTTACAAAGGAGCACATAGAGGCACAAATCTCTAGTTCATGGTTCATGTGCAAAAACATTTTCCTAGAAAACTCCACATTGCCATCTCCCTCTGCTTCTCAGAGCGCTGAGCCTCTCCCTGCTGCAGAGGGGACACAAATCCAGAGCAGGCGTCGCAGGTCTCTGCTCGCTGACATGAGTCCCTCAGCTGCTCTGCTCCTCTGACTCCAATGTCTTGGGATAGCTTCTCATACCCACAGCGCTGTCTGCGGCTGCGTAAGGGATGAGATCTGAGCACCAAGGAGAAGAGAAGCTGTTGCCTTGTTGAAAGTTGTCCCCGAGGACAATATGGGGAGGCTGAATCATTAATTAAGTAAGCATGGTGGAAAGTCCCAGCTAAAAGAGATGAGTCATTGGATTGCCAGCCCTGGGTTTGCATGGCCGGGGCCCAGGCACCCTGCTGCATCTTCGAGATGACACCTCTCAGCTTATCATGAATCACGAGAAGGGAACCATAAAATTCCACTTCAGTCACAGCACGGAAAAACGCAAGCCCTGTGGGCTAAGAGATGCCAATTAAACATGAACGGGAGAGAAAAGTGGAGAGGTGGTGACTTCTTCATACAGAGCTGGGGGACCACGGGAGTGAGAAACAGATAGACCCCAGCAGTGTGGGGCTGGCGGGGCAGCCTGGCAGCATGGGCAAGCCACATGCTTGGAACAGAAGGACTCGCTTTTATGGCACTCTCCCACTTGAAAATGAACAAATGAACGAGCCGACAACCTTCCCAAATATTTTCAGGCAACAGAATTTGTGATTCCTCAGATGATGGGAGTAGCACACATAGCGGAGTAGCACACAGGCAGTAGGACTCAGTAGGTGAGTTTTCTTGTGCTGGCCCAACTATGTGCTGACTATGCTTATCCGCTGAGTCATGTATTCCAGTGTTACCTGGTTTTTTTCATGCTTGATGAAAGCACAAGGATTTTTATCAGTCACGTTCTTTGTAGATCTGTATCAGGGAGTTAGATAACTGTATTTTACTTGTGTAGATAATTACAGCTCTGATAGTGGATGTGGGAAGGAGAGAGAGATAGAGATGAAAGCAGCATCCTTACCTTGGCAGTGGCTCCGGTTCAGCCTCTTGTATCCTTGAGGACACTCGACCTGCCCATTCTCAATCACAGGGTGTGCTGGGAAGAAAGCAAACAGTGTGGGACGCCAGCAGTAGGGACAGCCACCAGTGTCCCACCTTCTTTCTGCCCTCCTTGTGTAGGGGAAAGGGTCCCCACGTCTGCCTTGGATGGACCTTCGATGAGAGGAAAAGGTGTGAGCAGCCACACTTCCCAAGTGGCATCTTCTGCTGCTTGGCAGGTGCCAAAATAGTGACCCTGTGCTGCCTGTGCTTCATATCTATCACTGTGTCACCTTGGCTCCTCCCAGGCCAGCTTGGATAGCCAGGTGGCACACGACAAGGGGGATCAGAGTGAAAGCAATGGCAGAGGTCCTTGACAAGGTGCTGAAATAACAGCCCAGGGCCTGTTTTTTACATTTCCCCCCTTTTTTACTGCATGTGATTTCCTGCCCTGATCACTCTCATCAAAGAGAATTTCAAATTGCTGCTTAAAATAGTTTTGTGAGTTTCAAAATGGCCTATAACCTGCACAATTAAATCTCTCCAAATTATTTAAAGGCAAGTAAAATGTGGCCCATAAATTCCAAGGAGATCAAATTTAGGCACCATACTTTGGAGCAAGGGAAAGGGAATCCGGGAGGTGACGGGTTGGGAAGTGAGCAAGCACGAGGTGGGGTCGGAAGAAGGGTGCTTTGCCTAAGGATGGGATTTTCCCAGGGTGGGGTTTCTTTGTCATTTTCTGGACTGTATGCTTGGAAACAAGAAGTGCGTGCAACAGCTAAGTGACGGTCCAGCCGTATTCCCACCACTTGAATTCCTCCTGCCTGGCATCAGTAGCTCACACCCTGGTGTCGTACACGGAAAGCCCTCCATGGCAATAGCTGTACTGAGGATCTGGCAGATTCTTAACGCATTGCAGCTTTCGAGAACCAGGGACAAACTGAGACCATCCTTGCCGCAGGAGATGGTCTGAAAGAGCCTGCAAAGGTTAAGAACACAAACAATGCACTGGGGGCAGAGAACAGGCATGTCCATAACTCTTCGTCCTGAACACTTTGACCCTAAAATGCAGTTTAAAGCCATTCTAGCACACTTCTTGAAAGGTAAAAGGTACGGACCAGCCTCCTAGGATGAAGGCACTTGGGAAATAAAAGTCAGGAGAACAACAAGCCATTCACCAGCCTGTACCAGGAAGGAGAACAGAAAGCCTGTTTTCCCCAGGTGTATTAAATGAAGGTACAAGGTTTTCCAGGTGCAGAGAGATCTTCAGCGTCTGGATGAATGACTAAGGCGAAAAATCTATTCACCCCCTTCAACAGTTCAGTCATGAATTGTAAGCAGGAGGTGCTTACAAACATCTGGATATTAGGTGTGCGGGGGTTGGTGGTGATACTGGGAATTGCTGGGTTCATTTCCAGCCTTCTGGGAAGGGAAAAACAACCTCTGGCTCACGGGCTTCAGGCTCAGTGCCCCAGTGGGATTCCAGGTCCTCCCACACTGCAGCCTGTGGGCTCAGGGCTGCTGACAGGCATTAACTGTGCTTGGAAGCATCTGTCTGCCTCAGCACGATGTGATAACAGACACTCAAATGAAGCAGCATCGTTATATGCGAGCCCTCCGTCGGGGAGCCAAGCACGCCAGAGATCAAACAGCGATGACATGTGTCGGAGCCCCGCTCCCTCTCCGAAAAGCCTTTGCAGAGAAACAGATCCTGCAGCGTCCCTCTGCCAGATGCGGCTGGGGAGAGGGCAAGGCAGAAAATACCAGTGATGGGGGGTGAGCTTGCAGGTCTCGTGCCACCTCAGCACTTGTACGACTCCGGTCTGCAGAAACCTGTGGCTCATTACTGCAGCAAATCACTCGTGAGGCTGCGGACAAATGTCTTAATTTTGCAAAGAAACTCACATTCCCTGGAAAGAACAACTGTAATGTAATGTAAGCAGATCTCTCTGTACCAAGGGGAACCAAGACAGTTTCTGCAGCACTGGATGGAGGCTGCTCTCTTTCTGCCAGGACCTGGCCGCAAGGGAAGACAGCGTGTGGCTGCAGGAGGATGTAAGCTATTAACTCTCAGCTTTGTACTTGGTTACTCGAGCAGAGGACCATTTCCTTCCACGAGCTCTGATGTTGCCGAACTACAGCAGAGACAGCCAAAACCCCCTGAAAAAAACAGCTTAGGACACCTCAGTTTCCTGCAAAGGGCATCAGCATCCACCCCTCTCCCAGGCAGCTGGTAAGAGTGGGAGTCCATTCCTCTCAAACCCAGCAAAGGGCAATGTCTGGGAAAATGCCAGTTGGATGATTGGAGAGGGCAGAAATCTGTCAGCACCCACACCCAGAGGAGTCCCAGCCTCCTGTGTCTGTCTGTCTGTCTGTCTGTCTGCACTCTCTCCAGGAAGAGGTGCTCCTGGAGCCTGAGTCGGGGGACAGAGCAGCTGAGCCGCGTCTGTCAGGCAGAGGGATTTCTGGCTTGCTGAGGGTGTGATTTTGGAGCCTCATCTCCCAGGCACCTCATCCCCGTGGGTGCTGCACCGAAGCGATGTGCTCACCAGGTACCTGCACACCAGGATTCCCCCTCGGCTCTCCTCATCGCACCCTCCAGC
Organism: Dromas ardeola; assembly: GCA_013398915.1. Classification (NCBI taxonomy): domain Eukaryota; kingdom Metazoa; phylum Chordata; class Aves; order Charadriiformes; family Dromadidae; genus Dromas; species Dromas ardeola. Next base: position 488,524 of record VYZM01003239.1, read on the forward strand.
TCTGCTTCATCCCACCACCCGGTGCTGCTTTCTGCAAGCTCTGCAGCCACCAGGCATTCCCGGTGGGATCGGGCTCTCACAGGGGAGCACGTGTTCAATAAGCCCACAGATCCAGAAAGGAGGAGGTGAGCACAAAGCAGCCACAGCCCAGGACTCCCAAGCAGCACCTTTGTCCCCAGCTAGGACAATACTGGAGCACAGCGGAATGAGAAGGGAAATGAATGCACAGAAACCAGGCAGAGGGGTTTTGCAGCCTAGCAGGATGATCTTTAAGCAGCCAGGCACACTTCAGAAGTTGTCCATCACTTTCCAGGAGAAGACATTTTACCCAAGGCTCCACAAACGCTGTCTGAAGACAGGATGAAGCTCTGGCTGATGGTGAAGCGGAAAGAAATCACTTCTAGCGGTGGTAGCCACAAAGGGCCTGAGCGAGGCAAGGTTTGTAGGGTGAGAGAATATATTGCCTGAGGCCAGCCAATATCACTCGGTTAAAAGGGGAAGAGGCAAGCCTGCGGTCAGATGAGAAGTGACGAAATGCTTGGCTGCTGAAAGCCAGCCCATTTCTTTCAACTCTTTCCATTTATCACACAAAAGGCACTATCCCTCTGAGAAACCTTGCCTTGCTGAACTCCTTTGCCACTTTCAGGACTCACAGACATTTCTGGAGACCCTGGACCAGCTCCACAGAAGAACCTCAGCTCCAGCTGAACACTGGGCATCTTCCCATGCCCACAGTGAGCACAGAGTGTGTAGTCATGAGGGTGGCTGTGGCGCCTCTGCTTGCTCTGGGTTTTCCAGCATGCAGGAGACGAAAGGAGCCAGAGTGCATCACCTTCTGGCACCTGGAGTGGTGGGGGTGGGGGACCCAGTCAAACCTCAGCTTGCTTTAGTGTGAAGCAGAGAAGATCAGCCTCCAATACAGAGAGGACCTCAGCTGCTGAACTTGCTGGCAGAAGAGCAGAGCAGCTCCGACCCCACAGCAGCCTCCAGAGAGAAAACATATTGAAGATGCCAGACCAGGAAGTAGGCAGGGCTGTGGCTGTGGGGACAAGCTGAGGTCTCAGGCAGAATGGACAAGAGGGAAAGGACACGAATCCTTCACTCCAGATATGTCATGACCACTCTCCTCTCCTCCAGGTGATCTGTGGTAGGCAGGATCCCGCAAGACTTTCTCCAACACACCAACAACGGCAGGAGTGAGGAGGACATGCACCAGTCCTGACGTGCGATACTAAGCCCTCTGCTTTACTCATGGTCAATAAAGATCTTCAAGGTGAAAAAGATGCTTGAAGGAAAAAAAGACTCTGGTAATTACTGTTGGCTTTCAGGGTCATTTCAACAGTGAGAACCTCATTCTGCTCCCACAGAGGCTTCCAGCTGGCATCTAAAAAAACCTAAAAAAAACCCACTTTTGCAACATTGTGCTGCCGCGTGCTGAGACCATGATGCTGCACATGAATGATGGGCAAAACAAACACTCTGCAGAACAAGGCAATCATTGAAAATGCTGCCCTTCCCCAGGTGTTGCTCTCTGTGGTTCTCCCACAATCTTGCAGAGGTTTCAGCTTCTTTCCCCACCTCCAGCCCTTCTTTACTGTCTCGGACAGACTCCCTGTGGCACATGGTGTAGCAGTGGCAGAACCAGCCCCCTCCGTAGCCTCCTTCCCATATTTCCAGGTTTTTTTTTTTTTCCCTGTATCCTCCCTGATCTGATCCCAACAAGAGCAGACCAGGGGGTTGATTTTCAAGGGGCTTCCTGTGGCTGTTTGAATGCCTGCAGGCACAGCGCAGGGGAGCGTGCAGCTTTGCGGAGCCGCTCGGTGTTTCTGACGAGGACGGCTCCATGGGTGAGCTGCCACCCCTCTCACGGTGGGAGGTCTGTTTGGGGAGTGCTGCAGACGCCAAACCAGACATTACAAGATCCAACTTTCCAGTGAAATTCAGACTTTTCTCTAGGACAAAAAACTTGAAAAAACACGGGGAGTGGGAATAAAAACAAAACAATAGCCTTCAAAGACTTGTTTCTTAATGCAGTTAAAACCCATAGGCAGGAGGAGAGAAAGCAGCCCGGGAAGATCTGCAGTGGGTGCGCAGCCCAGCCCACGCTCAGGCTGACTTCAGCCTGAAAGAAGGGACTGTGGGCAGCGAAAAACTAGGACCTTGAAGACATAGGTTTGCTGCTGCAGCCAGAAAGTCCCCCAAGCCCCTGCAGAAAGCTCCTGCGCAGTAGAGGAGAGCGTGTCCATCACTGGTATGGGCTTCTCCTGGAGCGCTGCTGGTCACAGAGCTGTGCGGTCTCAGGGACAGGGAGGAGGTGGAAAGGAGGGCTTGAACCCCTCTGGGCAGATCGCCTCACTTTGCCTTCAGAAAAAAACTCTCCTTTATCCCCACGTGCCTGAGGAGGGCCAAGGCTCCAGGGAAACCAGTGTCCAAATCCACACCCTCCGTGGGGTCTGTGTCGACCTGCAGCTTGGGTCCTGTTGGTTTTCTTTTCCACGGACCATCTCTTGACCTTGTTCCAGCATGTTCTTCTCCACAGACTACTGTATACCCAAAAATAGCATATGGTCTGGCAGGTAAGCGGGAGTAGCTCTGCCCAGAAGTGTGCCCGCTGCTAGCTCTGCATCCTGAGCGTGCCATGGGACAGGACATTGCTTCAGTGCAGCTTCCTCACCAGCACTGCTCTAATACCCTGCTGGTCCTTGGGCTTCCTCCCAGCCACATCCAAATGTGTCGACATCAGCTGCTCCTCAGCCTCCAATTCCCTTCTCCCTCTATCAGGGAAAATTCTCTGAGTTTAACCTTCCAGCTCCCATATCCTCCTACCTCTCTGTTCTAGCCTTTCAGTATATGCTCCAGCACCTCCTCCGAGTACTAAAGACCCAGGAGGATCATTGGCTGTCTCCATCTGATTTATCCTATCTTGCAGTGCAGCACATTTCATCCAGCCGGAGCTGAAGGACTGCAGCTGCACGACAGCATGCCAGGTGTCCTGCCACTCTCCAGGACCCTGTCTCTGGCTTAGTTCTTTCTTTCATGGGTTGGGTGACAGCCTTTGCCCCAACAACTCGCGGAGCAAGGCCCCAGCTCTCCCCTTTCTCCCAGGGCTGTCTCTGACATATCCTGGGGATCCCATCTGCATCTCTCACTTACAGGAGCAACAGCAAACTCCCAGTGACTTCTACTATATCCTGCTTGAATACCCATCTCTGTGCCAACTTCTCTGAAGGGGGCCTAAGAATATGCACCCTCCCAGCAGCAAACCAGACAGCCAAAAGCCAGAGCAGAGTCTAAGGAAACCTCTGAGACTAATGTAACACCCACTACAGAGAGTCCTGGCCAGGTCTACCCCACCTGTACCTTAATTCTGAACTCGGCTTTTAACACAATCTCCTTCGGATGCAGACAAAGCATTCAAGTGTCTTGGCTTTTCTGATGCTGGGCAAAACATAAGAAATAGCGGGGATTCGTCATGGCAGGTTCACTCGGACAGATGCCTGCCTTCGATTCTTCTTCTCTGATGTCTTTCCGCACACAAACATGTACCAAACATGAAAGCTGCAGTCGACGGAGACATCCGGACATATCCAGACTCTACTAACAATCAGTGTCTCGGGCAGACAGTCAATCCAAACAAGTTCTCCATTTGTCTAGCTCTTGCCTGGCTGCACTTCTGTACATTTGTAAGTGTTTACACTGAACTAGCTTCTGCCATTTCTGTCTCTGGTTGCTGGAATTAAATTCCCAGTGCTGTCAAGTCTGCTCTGGTGCACGCCTCCCCGGGACGTATGAGCGTAAGGAGAAGTTCTCTCCGAAGACCACAGTGCCAAGAAGAAAGCTGGAAACATCCACTGGACATGTTATCTCTGTGCACGAGACACCAGGTCACTGAACTACAGCCCAGTGACTTTGAGTGAGCACAACACAGACCAGCAAGACCGGGAGACAGAAGGGACGTGAGTGAGGGATGTGGTGTACAGACAGGAACGATGTGGAGCGATGTCTTCACACTGGAAAGGCACGGACCTGTGAGCCCTGGCAGAAGAGACACAGGGCAGTGAGAGGTCACAGGGCTCGGTGTCTCCGTTAGAGCAGTAAGACTACAAAGAAAGGACTGTTTCCCTGGCTCCACTCTGGGGTGAGATCTCTTGTCTGTGAAGACAGCACAGCAGAGAAAAGCATGCCAGCGCCTGGGCTTCTCACTTCACAACAGCCAGGCTCTCTTAGGCTGCCTCCATTGAGTGTCTGCCTTACAGCTCCCTTCCCTTGCACTGTGTGGTCTCCTGCATGTGGGGCTGGTTACGGGACAGTCAATCGGAGGTAGCCAAAGGAGGAAGATACTTGCACACAATTAAAGAGGATGAAAACGGCCCCTTCAACTAGCCTGAACTCCTGCCAAAATCAACAAGAGCCATTTGGTCTCCAAGGGGGAACTTTATCACCCAAAGCCATAGGGACTGAGAATGGGATTTTCTTGCGGCACAGGAAGACAGAAGACCCGCGGGGATACATTTTTCATATCCCCATGGAATTACTCTGAAAAAAAGCCAGACAAGCATCTGTCCACTCAATGAAGACCAGCAGCGACAACCTCCCTTGAGTTTCAGATGCTGCTGGGACACAGGGCATGCTCTGAGCTGTGAAAGTGGGACCTGCTGGCAGCTAGGAGGCATTTCTTAAGTGCATTTGCTTTACTGGCTGGCTGACTGCAAGGAGCACATGGGGATATTTCGTGCCTGTTTTCATGTCTTGGAAGCCTGCGATTAGAGACACATTTTGAAGCCTGAAGATCTAAGTCCAGCGGAGCAATCACTGTTGTAACTCCGGCTGCTGAGTGATACCTAGCGTCCTGGCATGGAGAAACAGAAAGGAGGTGCAGAGATTTTGCAGCCATCTGCAGCCTAACTGAAGTGTTAATTGGCCCCCCTGCTTCCTGATGGGGGGATCACAGAGCGACGGGGCGAGTAACGGGGAGACTGCTGTGAGATGGGAAAGAGAAAGCCGTGACTGGGGATGCAAAGGCTGGGGACGAAGAGGAGGGGGCTGAGGCCCACGTGGGGCATTTTCTTGTTTGTGCTGAACCTGGAGACCCTGTGGTCACCCACATACTGCACGTGCCCAAGGCTCCCTTGGGGCTGGCACATGGACGAGGGCAGGCAAGCAGCAGCGTGGCCCAGGGCCACAGCAGAGCCGTGCAAAGCAGGAAGATGACAGCAATCAGAGCTCCTCAGATCTGCGCAGGGTTCCAGGATGCTGACAACCTCGTCTGTGATTGCGAGGAATTTGGCTCCAGTCATCCCTACCCCTGGCTGAGGAGGAACTGAATCAAGGGAGGACAACCAGACACAAACAGCCCTTGGGAGCATGCATGTGAGTGACCGGGACAGCCTCTGGGCAGAGCTAGAAGGCACCAACACCACATTTGCTGGCACAAAAACCTGCCGCCTTGGACACCTCCGCTCTCTTCAGGGGTCGAAGTCTCCTGGACCGTGGGGTCTGTTTACTTTAGTCCTTCAATCCAGTGAAGGCATGCGAACGAGCAGCCAGGCTGTGATGAAAGGGGGCAGGCAGGCGGGCAGGGGAGAGGTGAGCAGCTCCCTGCCCGTGTTTCCCTGGAGATGTGCACCTTGCCCTGCAGTGGACATGGTCAGCAGTGGCTGCCCGTCAGCCTGCCTCCCTCCAGCCAGGAGCCCTTCAGCACAGCCTCTCCACCGCAACGTGTGAGGGGGGCGGCGGCACACAGGGCCGTACCCGTCATGGAGCACCCCAAGCGAAGCGGCCGAGGAATCCCCATCTCCAGCTGGATCAGCCCGTCTGGCCCCCAAGCGCAGCAGAAACAGGGCTGGACGCCCGTGCCCCTGGAACGGACCCCGGGTGTGCTCCTGCCAATTGTTTGATGTAGTGTTATTTCCAGAGCCCCTGCCAAGCCTGTGTCGGCCCCAGAGCAAGCCCGTAACTCTATAGGGCCGAGTCTGCAGCCTCCTCCACTGATCTAGGACTGCACCTCCTAAAACCACGGCCGCTCTTTTCCTCCTTCTCCCTCCGAGCGGGGCTGGCATGGCGGGAACCACCGGCTGCACCAGGGTTTCGCAGGGGTGGTTTGGGGAGAAAGCACTGAGCCTGGAGCCAGCACCCGAACCAGAGCACTCCTCGGGGCAGCAGCAGAGCGGGCACGGCCCCATGTGCCACCCTGGACATACTGCCGGTCCCCAAGGGCCTTGGGCAAAGGAGAGCCACACGGCAGGGGACCCACAGCTCTGCTCCATGCCTCCTCGGGTGTGCGAGGCAGCCCAACCATTTGTGCTTGCCGAGGGTGCCCATGTCGCACCATCCCCGCTGGCGGCAGCACTCACCTGGCCGGGGGGGACAGGCCAGGCATCGGTCCACACCCCAGAAGAGCCCCACGCTGCCACAGCAGTCCTCCAGCTTGGTCAGCCCTGGCAGGGGGTTGGTGCACTGTGGAGAGAGGACCAGAGGATCAGGCTTCGTGGGACGGGGAGGGGACATGTGACTGTCTGCCGGGGCCAGCTGGCACGGGGGCGGCAGAGGTGGCACAGGGGACAACGGTTTGGGACCAGAGGCTGGCATGGCCCTCCTGGCACAGCTCCTCACCGGGACACAGCAGGACCGGGGATGCAGTTAAAGACAGTAAACAGTTTTGCAGACAGAAAAACACGAGACTCCCTCGACTGCACCCCTCGGAGGGGAAGGGGACATCAAAAGGAGGAGGAGATGAACCAGGGATGATATCACCGGGCAAAGCCCTCGGATCAGCCCCATGCCTGGCTGATTAGCCAGCGAAATGGGTGCACCACTCCAGCCCGGCAGGGAGCTTGCGGTCAGGCACTTTCCTCTGCTTAATGAGTCTCTCTTTCCCACCCC
>VYZM01003239.1:495440-508055 GCA_013398915.1 Dromas ardeola
CCCCCCCCCTCCTCCAGCAAGGCCCTCTGGATTACAGGCTTCCCCATTAGAGCGGAGCCGCCGTGGCCCACAGGCCGGAGCTGGCCCTTCTCCAGGCGTGCGTGGCCGCCTGCCCAGCGCTCGCATACCGATCGGCTCGGCTGCGGCTGANCTCCCCAACGGGCTCCTCGCCCTGTCCCGGGCATGGCATCACCCTGGCTGGGTGAGGTGTGAGTACAGCAAGGGTACCCCCTGCCACCCCCCTTGCCTCCTCCAGAGCACCTCCCACAGCCTCTCTGGGCATCCACGAGCATCTCCGTGCATCATCATTTGCTCCCAGGCGCAGAGAGCCGCCGTCTCCCCATGGAGGAGTGGGGCTTTTTCAACCCCAGGGTTTGATCTCATTTATTTTTGTGCTAAGGGAATGGCTGAGAACATATTCCAGTAGGATGGGAGCGACTGAACTGGGAGCACCCCCCCTAGAAAGGCCTGGGGAGCAGTGGGGAGGGGGCTGATCCCCAGGCTACACAGCCAGGGGTCTCGCTGAGCGCGAGCTGCTCCAGGGAAGCTCACAGGTGTTCCTCTGGGTGCCAAAAGCCTTCGATGCTTTTCCAGTGACGCAAGAGAAACATATGGGGAAAGACAAAATAAGAAATTACGATGATTGCGGGACAGGGGTGAGAAAGCCCCTCACGTGCGTTTGCTTCCCAAGGCTTGACTGAGCTGCCCGGGAAGGCGTCGTTCCATGGAAATCAGACTTTCATTTATCGTCTGAGAGGGAAAGGAATTTTCCTATGTTTTATACGTTTCCTACAATAATCGCAGAGCGTGGCTGTAAATGTTGCTATAAATAGGGCACCCTTTTTAAACGAGACTGTGTGTGAAAGCCATCAAGTCTGGGCTGCGCTGCCCCAGGGCACAGCCTGGTCAGGGCAAGGCAGTAAGTTCTCCCCGTGGGGCCAAAACAAGGGATTTTCTTCCCAAGTACTAACACACTGCTGCCCGTGCCCATGGCACTTGGGTGATGCCCACGCTGATGCTGAAGAGCTTCACACAATGAAAGGCCACCCTCCCTGCCCCATAAACCAATGCACCCATACCCCAGAACAAGAAACCTATCTCCACACACATGTTCCAGCGCTTGACGGGTGACTCCTTACCTGCCCATGAAGAGCCTCCCGAAAGCACCTCCCCAGCAGCCCCGGGGTTCTCTGCTGCTGCTGTCCGCTCTCTGTGGCAATGCTGTTGCCATTCCCATGTGTGTAGGTGTACCAGGGCACGGCAGCCAGCTGCGGCACCAGGACCGCCTCCACGCTGTTCTCCTCCGACACCTCCGTGTCACCCCGCACCCTGGACACCTGGTGAATCTGCACAGTGGCTTCTGGAGGGTGGTTGATGTGGACGTTCACCAGGGAAGGGTTTAGGGAAGCTGGAAGATGAGTTTATACAACAGTTGTGACAATCTGGCAACAATTTGGCACCTGAAGAGCATCTTGTCATCAACAAAGTCACAAGGGAGGAGAGGTAGACTGACCCCACCAGGAAATCTAGAGGAAGATTGCATCTAAGAGAAAATACTTCTCTGTCCCAAAACCAGGACAAACCTACCAAAAACTTTCCCCAGCAACCTGAGCCCTTCAGGAAACTAAGGAAACCACATTTCTAACAACCTTGCCCAAAAAGGCAAGCATAAGAAGGTAGTAGCCTCCTCAAGCCTGTTAATGAAGATCTGAGGAGCACTCAAGTAGGAGGACTCAGAAGTATGAGGGAAATGCAGGGTCTGGAGCCCCTGGCCACGCTCACCCAGATGGTTGGACAATGGCAGGGTATAGGTGGACTGCTTCATGGAGCCACCGGACGGGGTCTTTGGGGCTCTCCCTCCTTGCTTCTTTTCCAGAGAGGGAGCTGGCAGGTGGCAAAACTTCCCCGTGGAGTTGGAGGGGCACCAGCACTCGTCTCGGCCCACGCAGCGCCCTCCGTTCAGGCAGGGGATCTGGCAGAAGTCTGCAAGGCAAAGAGAGGTTTTCTTAGTGGAGAAACTGAGCCACTGCCTCTAGCCAAGGAGTGGCTGGGGGAGGTCAGGCAACTGGATCTGGGCCAGCACTAGCCCTGTGGTGCCCAAAGAGCAGACCCAGCACCGGGCTGGGGTCAGCACTTGCAGCCTGGAGGCAGCCCAGAGTCCCTGCTGTGCACCACCACCCAGCAGGCAGCATGTGGAGAAGCCGGGGTCCTCCCCGAGCTCTTCTCAGGGTTGGAGTTATGGGTTGAAGACGATGAGACCTTCCTTGGGCTCTGGGGCCATGGCCAGCCTGGGGCACCCATGCCCTGTGAGGCAACCCGCTAGGGCCAAGGTGGTGTTGCTGGCACAACAGGATCCCTCGGAATGGTGCAGGAACTACAACAGCCAAGTCAGCACAATTCCTTCTCTTCCGCATTGCCCCCTCCCCACTTGGCAGGGTTTTTACTTCCAGCCCAGAAGGGAGCTCAGTGGGGATGGGAGAGGCAGAAGGAAAGAACGGGCAGAGAGCCACGTCCTCAGAGCCTGTCTCCCAGCCAGCCCTGGCCTTGCCAGCAGCTCAAGTGGGAGAAGCTTGGAGTGGGACAAAAGAATCGGGAGCAATTCGTCTGCACAGGCTCGGAAAAAGCATCCACAGATGAAACCGAAGTCATGTCATTTCTGGCCTCATCAAGATGCTTGGAGCAACCCAGAGCATTTCTCAGTGTGAGCGACACTCAGGCAAGGCACGGGATTTCCTGACAGATCATCCTGACTCATTTTAGCATGAGATGAGACGCTGTTGCTGCACATCCCAGGATGGCTTGTTGGGTTCATCCCAGGGGATGAGCTCCCACCCTGCTCCGCATTCATTTGCTCAACCCCAGCAACCAGTTCTGGGGGGGAGGAGACACATCTTTGAACTGGGATCTAAGCAGAAATTCCCATGAACCCTGTATCAGTTGGTGTCCACAACAGCCAGACTTTGTACTCTCTCACTGTTTGAAGAACTTGAGAGTTACAGAGGCTTTCAGAGGACAAGTCCCATCAGGTCCTGCAGGCTGCTCCCACCAACTAGCTCCATGAGGATGTGCCCAACCCACAGCTGGGTATCCCAGTGACCTGACGAGCAATCCCAGAAGCTCCAAAAGGCGAGCAGAGGTTTCAGCAGCCCTGTTTATAGGAACAGTTTGCAACCTGCAGCCAGCTCTCCTGGCTGCCACGTGAGTGAAAGGAGAGAACAGGAGGAAATTAGGTGATGAAAGTCAGCCCCAAGACTGGATGCCAATGAAAGCAGTGAGCTGGCTCTGAGAAGGAGGGGGTGGCGAGGCTTGGCTGCAGGCCTGACTCAAATATACACGTCCCCCCTACCTGGGGTGGGATGGAAACAGAAGTTGCTTGCCCAGGAAAGAGAGCAATGAGGCAAGGTCTGTCTTCCTCCCCCAGAGAGAGAGATGGAGTAAGCCCCAAAGATCCCAGGAGACATCTTCCAAGGCACTGGGAGAGGCCGTCTCCTCCCATCCCTACAGCAGCCCAAGCCCTCCGTCTGTAGAGGCGGGAAAGGCAGGAGGAGAGTGTGAGAGCAGGCAAGAAGATGGGCTGGGGGCCTCGGGGTGCTCACAGATGCGGAAGCCAGACTTGGGATCGTGGTCGTGCCCCCCTTGGCTGTAGAGAGTGGTGGTGTCTCCTTTCTCGCAGCTGTTGTAGCAGCGCCCGCTCCGGCATGTCTGTTTGCAGATGGTGGGTGTGAAGACGATTTTTATCTTCCTAATCTTCTCTGTCAGGTTGGCCCCTATGAAAGAAAAGGACGGTGTTAAGTGGAAACAGCATCTCCAGGCCAGGGGGCTGATAATCTGCAGCTCAAGCTCCAAAGCATTCTCAGAGCAAGGAGGGGTCTGTGTCTCTCCCCGGGGCAGTGTCTCCTTGCCCCTCACTCACACCAGCCTATTCTCTGTTACAGCATCAGTAAGGGCTTGTCAACACATGAAAAATGGCCAGCAACATGCTCTGCCTGCCCAGCTGTAGTGGCATAACTCCCTGTGAAGGGACACACATGCACTGACTCCAGTATAAAGAGTGTTTTTCTGCTTTAGACAAGATTCCTTCTCAAGCCATGTCAGTAGCCAGGAGACTGGCTGCCCTTAAACCACTGGAAGGCTTCCCACACAAATACCCACACTGGTGTCCATCAAAAAGAGCATCAGGACTTGAGAAAGCCAATGTCTCCCTGCAAGCGTCCCCTGACCTCCTGCGGTTACCTGTGGTCCCCCCCGGTCCCTCACCATCCTCACATTAGACACGGGAGGGTAAATGGCACTCAGAGCTCTTGGGGGCTCATGGAAAATGGACAACAGGCAGAACTATTGTGTAACCATGAACCAGCTGGCTTGGCACCATAGCCCTCCATCCCTGCCCAGCGAGACAGCTGTTTCTGCGGGTGCCTCCCTTGGTGTGTTTACCCCCATTTCAATCCCCACTTTCAGATTACAGCTTCAATTGGGCTCACAGCCGTACTTATAAGGGCTGAGATGCCACATAGTGCCTCCTTGGGGAAGAACGGCTTCAGGGGGAGCCAAGCTGCAGAAGACAACTTGCATCTGTCCTAGCTGGGGAAGCTGCTGAGGCTCTGCTGCACGTCCCAGCAGCCTGGCCTGATCCCTGCTCATGTCAGAAGGCACTAAGGGGACAGCCAAAGAGAAGAACTAGACGCTGGTTGCACAATCTGACCTCGAGAGCTGCTCAGACTGAGGAGGAAGTTGGGAGACACCATTCCTACAGACTGAGGTTATCTCCCTTCAGGGCAGCAGTGCTGGGGTGATGTTCAACACCTCTGGGAGGCATCTGTCACATCCCCCCTGGGTCCTCTCCCTTGCTGTCAGCATTTTGCTGCCCTGATTTGTCCTTCGGTAGGGTCTTTTTCTTCACCAAGCCCAACAATGACCATGATGACCTTCCCTTTCCATCCCACCCAGTGCCACAGTCCTGGGAGTCCAGGGTTTCTTGGGGATCCCCAGTCACATCATTGCCCTTCCCCAGGACGCCCCAAGAAGCCCCAAAAGAGTGACAGCCCTGGAGGCCTTACCCCTTGCTGACAAGGTATGCTCCTGGGAAACAGTTTGTGGCCCAGAGCTGCTCTGCTCATGTCCATTCCCGTTGGGGAGTGCATTCGAGGTGAGTTGGCCATTGCTGGCTGGGTAGCGCCGGACAGTCCGTGATGGCGCTGTGTGCTGGGGAGAGACAGGAGAGCCAATTCTGCTCTGAGTCCTGTGGAGGCGAAAAAATGAATCAATACTTCTCACGAGTAATTGTGTGGACCCACAGTGCCTGTCCACCAGGATGCCCTGTGGCAACCTTCACTGCCCAGCTGCCTGAGCCACCACCTGGACACAGAGCTCTGCCTACCTGAGCAGGGTCCCACTCCTCACCTGCTTTCAGTCATCATGATGGCACCATTTCACACTAGGGACTGTGCCCAACGCCCTGAGCCTGGCAGGGAATAGTGTTCACCAAGATACCCTCCCTGTACCGTCACGTCAGGCTGCCCCAACAAAACTCGGCCCAGGAGAGTCACAAACAAGGGAAAATGACCAAGAAGTCCCTCCTGTAAGTGCAGTTACAACTTTCTGCAGTAATTGCTTTTATGGCTTTTGGTGTTTTCTGGGGACTAAGCATGGAGAAGCCACCCAGCCCACAAGGTCATACTTACACTCTGTGATAAAGCCATATAGACCGCTAGGCAGAGCTCTTTGCGTTAAACTGACAGAAGAGCACATCTTGCTCTACTGCATTTACTCCCGTTCCTTTTTACTGACCAGCAGCACAAAGCCTCCAAGAGGGTGCTCTGTGCTCACCAGTAAGTGTCTCCCTCACTCTCACCTCCACCATCTGCAAGGAAAAGGCTTTAGTACACCAGGGGTCAAAATAGGTTGGCTGCCCATATGCCCCTTAAATTTCTTTGGAAGTCCTCTGCAACTGAACTTAAGCACCGACAGGTCTTCTGCATACCCTGTCCAACACCTCCATCTCTGACCAAATGGCTGGGGCAAACCAGCTCTGGCCCGCCAAAGTGCCCAGAGAGGTCCATCCCACTTTATGGTTGTCACCATTTTCCCTGTCACAGCACAGGGGAGGTGCATCTAAATCCAGCAGGACTGGATGATCCAACGAGAGCTGGCTGACAGCAGCTCTGGCTCACTGACATTCCTGGCTTAGATAGCTTGGAATAACGGTAAGTTTTGGGGAGATGGAGAGGGAGTGAATGCTGTGCTGGTATTCCAACAGGTCAAGCACAATACACAAGGTAACTGTCAGCCAGCGAGCTCAAAATCAGCCCTGAACAACCAAATGGAAAAGATGATGAACAGGTCAATGAATTGGGAACTAAAGGAAAGGAATATAGAAGTGAGGTCAAGTCAACAGGGTCTATGGAGAACCGCTCTTGTCAAAGGAGTCTGTTTTCATCATTCGCTAGGATTACATACACGCACACCGACAGGCTGAGAGCCCATGCTATTCCGATAAAAAAATAAACAGGGCAGTACGATGTCAATCAGGCACATGTGAAATGAATAACAAACTGGCTGTGTGACAGAACACAAGAAGCAGTTGTCGCTGGGGAGGGAATTAGATGGGTTCCAGGGTGATCAGTACGAGGCCTGGCACGATTCAAGGATTTCATCTGGAAATAAATATTTTTATTTCGAAATAAACATACGATCGACATTGATAATGTGTGCCGCTGACACAAAAATTTGCAATGTGGTGTATCGTGATGAGAACAGAGCAATCACAGAGAGCAGTTTGGATCACTGTGGAGGGCAAATCCATCCAAGCAATATGGGATTTTAATAGAGCCAAATGCAGAATTACACTTCTAGGAAGAAGGAATGCAGGCAGCAGCTGCAGATAGGAGACAATCCTGGAAACCAGCAACGCTGAAAAGATTTCGAGGGTAATGACAAGCAATTAAATATGAACTGTCAATTCAATGCCCTGACATCAGGGCAGTGAAACACTGCAGGAACAGGGAGGTATTTTTGCCTCCCTACACATCCTCATCACAGCGGGGAGTATGTATGCTAAAATATCACATCTAGTTCTGATGTGAAATATGTCACATCTTCTGAGGGATGTTGAAAAACTGGAGAGGATACAAGAAAAAACATGACAAAAGTAATTTGAGGGCCGGTGAAAATGCCTTTCTGTAAGAAACCTAAAGTATTCAATCCCTTCAGTTTAGCAAAAAGAAGATGAAGAGGTGCTCTGATTACAGGGCACAGGTTTGGCCACAGGAACAAAACACCAGGTGTAAAGAGCCTTGTAATCTAACCAAGAAAGGCAAACCATGAAACAACATCTGCAAACCGAAGCCAAATGATTCTTTACTAGAAATCATGCCCGCACGCAGCAGTATAGCTGTTTCCCTTCTGCAGAAAACACCCCAGTAGTGGATTCCCCAACTCCCGATACCATCGCTTCAGGAGAGGAACGTGCGCTGCTGGGAGATACTGCTGGAACGGTGCCAATATAACTAAATAAAGATGCATAATCTGTGCTGCCATGGATGCAATTTTAGATTATCTATTGATCTATTGATCATTTCTGGCCTTGAGTTCAGGAATCCAAGAATGAACAGTTTTAATACTAAAGACAGAAATCCCCAGTCCGGATACTCATCACCTAATTGTTTCTAACACAGGAAAACCTTGAAAATGGGTGGCTGAGCGGCTGAGAGGAGGCATGAACAGGAGTCCTGAGAAGAAGCAGCGCAGATAATCCGTGCTGCTGGGCAGACACCGAGCTTTGCAGGCTGAAGGTTCATACGCTGTTTGGTGTGGAGTCTGGCTGCAGGCCATTCAGGGATGGAGATAGAGCGAATGGGATTGGTCAAAGAGCACAGATGGATAATGAAATTATTACCTGCTGATAAAAATATTTGTTGTCTTGCTAAAATCAAGATCTAAACTGAGATGAGGACAGCAAACAGTGCTTGTTTTTCAATAATCAGCAAGGCCAACCAGAATAACTGCAGAGAACTGAACTTTATTCCAGTTCTACCTCAGTCCCTACCAGCCCCTTTCAGAAGCTCTCCTGAGATTCTGCAGAGTATCACCTACCCCTGATGGCCATGGGGGCCAGGCACGACCTGCCCACACATTGATGAGCTACTAATCCAGCCCTGCTGCCAGTGAAGGAACTTCTGGTGCCTGTTACCTACTGCTTTGTTACCTGGTGTGCTGCTGCTGCTGGTTTTCTTAGTGACAGAGGAAAAGCTGCATGGAGCTCTAAGGAGATTCCAAGCATAGTCCTACGGGTGAACGTGGATGGGTTTCCAAGGTCTTATACTTCATAGATGGAAGCACCCCAAGGAAAAGAGGTGAGAGCTCCCCAACTCAACAACGCTCACTGTCCTAGTGCTGGTCACTTGAGGGCAACTTGAGCCCTGAGTTTTGAAGAGTCGCTGGGTGAAGGTGACGCGTGGCATAAGACAGGGAAATATCAGCTCTTGTGCTTGAAAAGACTCACATCACACCTATCCCTGAGGAAGGGAGTATGCTACACGCAAGTAGCAGGGCTTGGCTGGGCGCTACCCATTGCCTGCCGGAAGGAATTCCACCCCTTTGCTTTACGGACAGTTCCTGTCATTCCCAGAATCATCAGATTTTGTAAAAAAAAGCAAAACAAAACAACAAAAAAAACAACAAAAACCCCAACATATAAAGGGCTTTAAATAAAATAATCATTAGCATTTCAGTTACAAAGAAAAGTGGATTATATGCGCTTACTGTGAGGGGCAGTGCCAACTTCACAAAGGAAAGACGGAGGAGGAACACTACTCCATGGTTTGCAACACTTGAGGAAAAGCTGTGGGGATCCTGTTGGCAAAGCATTCCAGTGTGTGTCGCAGCAGGGGGAGGCAGATTTGCTTTGAATTAATTTGTTTATTTGGTTCTATTCTAGGCAGATGAGCTCTGGGATTTGTAGACTGAATTGAGTAACACCATCCTACCCTGGGCCACAGAAATCAATGGCAAAGGGCGTCTTTCCATCTCAGTTTGTCAGTCCCAATACATCCCCAAGTCACGCCAAGTGGCTGGCTCATGGTCAGGGAATACAAAACAGAGCTTCTCCCCTCCAAACCTTCAGAGTCAGTCCATGCTGGGCAGATGGGGACTGGCTTGTTTGAAGGGTCTCAGGGAATGGACCTGAGTGCACCACATCAGTACAGACCTGGCCAGAAAGCATTAGCAACCCCTAGCCATCTGGTGGATCTTAATATATATGGCCAGAGCTTGTCCACTTCCCAGGGACCTGCATTGCCCCAAGTTCTCTCCCTGGTGTGGATGTCCTAAGGGTAAGAGCGAGGACGGAAAACAGATGGGGCAGCTCCAGATCAGCAGAGTGGGCAGCTTGGGCTACCACCTTCCATGCCTCCACCTGCTCAGGGAAGAGGCACTGAAGAGGTTGAGGAGATTGAGACCTCAAGGACTATGTTCTGGGACACTTAAAGTCCCAGGGCTTCACATTCATTCAGCCTCCCCCCGTGCAGTATTATTCACTGCCACTCCTCCAGCCAGGCACATGGCCAGCACAGATCTCTGCAAAGAGGCAGTGGTCTCTTCCTTTATAGACGACCGCCTGCCAAGCAGCTGGTTTCCCTGCTCTTCATCCATCAGAGCTGCTGACAGCTTTCTCTGTGTCAGGCACAGCCTGTGGGGCAGAAACAGCGTGCAGACTCCTAGGACACCTCTCCTTCTGGGATGTCCTGGGACGCTCACCTCTGCGGTGTCCAGCTAACAGCAGCAGTCCAGGGGAAACACAGGTCACGGAGGGAATGTAGAGGGAGCAGCGTTCTCCTTCCAGGAGCATGGATGTGTGTGCTCCTGCTGATCTCTACCAGACTGATGGCTGAAAGGTCACTGGCTAAGAAACCTCAGCCACAAGCACATGGAAAGTTTCACTCCTATAGGTATCAGGTGCTAATCAAAATTAAAAGAGATTCAGGATGGGAGGGAGCTGTGCAGACAGAGTGACTTGCATCTACAACAGGTCAAAACTACCCAACAAGTACTTGTAGCTGCCCCCTTCTGAGGTGTGGGTCAAGGACCTGGACTCCCCATAAGCCTGTGAGGACACATGCCAGAAGTCAGGAGAACCGAGGGAGACTTGGTCCCTTACTAGTGCTACAGATCCCTGCAGGATCCAAATGACACCTGTATGATATCCAGCAAGGGAACTGCACGCCTACCACTGCACCTTTGTCTGTGTATAAACGCTTCATTTTAAACAGGTTTTGTTACTGGTTAACTCTGCTTTATATTTACTTTAGAGACAGCAGGCTAGAGAAGGTACAAAAATGTTGTATTGCCCGCATAGGATGGCTCTCCTGCCCAGTCCCAGATGAACCTGTTCCCTGCCCAGAGGAGGTGAGCGGTATCTCTCACCCTGCTGGGGACAGTGAGCAGAAGACTGAGCTGACAGGCTCCCGACAACCACACAGATGATCATGAGGACCGCAGTTTTCTGAATCAACCACAGGTTTTTTTAAAAGCCTGCAATTTCAAGACTAGGTACACAGAATCACAATAACCAAGTCTAAATCATTGAGACCATGGGGTCTAGAAAACCATACTGTTTTTCTAACCCACTGTATATAGAAAGCATTTTTCAAATCTCTGATCACTTTTAATGATCGTGGTTCTCTGGCTAAGCAAAAGCCACAGGGAATCCAGGTGGGTATCCAGCTGTGGCTTCTCCTAGTAACCTAAGGCCAGGCATCCTCCTTGGGGCTGGAAGCAAAGGTGGCAAACTCTTCAAAGCACTTCCCTCTCCCCAGCAGCAACACCTCAGTCTTTCCTGGATTTAGCTTCTATCAGCCACTCTTCATCCAACTGTTGACTTTGGCCAGATCGCTAGCGAGCTGGGAAATGGTGTTTTTTGCGTTTGCGTAAAGGAAATGCAGAGCCAAGTGCCACAGGAGTATTACTGGCTTTTCATCCAGCCTGCCTCACCCTCTCCCCAGCCAAAGCCTGGCTGACCACAGCAGGGTGGATGGCCCAAGGCACTATGGAGAGAGTGAATCCTGGACAGTGCGGTCAGCAGGGAGGGGTGTTAACCTCAGACAAGGCAAGGGCTGGCCAGATGAGGATTGGAAAGTCACTCTTCCAGCTGGAAACAAATTTTCACCCTGCTGAGCACCAGGGAGAGATGATAGAGACCATAGAACCCTAAGGAGCAATTCCCAGGAGGGCAAAAACAGAGTGGGACAGCACTGGCCAAAACAAAACTGAAGAGACCCTCAGAGAAGCAACCATCTTCCCAGAGTCCAGGAACCTGCAACGCAGGGCCCGAGCTCAGCAAGCTCCATCTCTCCAGATACAACCAGCCTGCTGCCTGGGAAGCGACTGCTGCCTCCAGCCACTCGGAGAGGCAGCGGGCTGCCCACGGGGCTGGGAGCAGCGTCCCATGGAGGGGAGCCGCTGCAGCATTGCTAAGTCCACCCCAGCTCCTCCAGCCTGCAGCCTGCACACACAGATCCAAGGCGAGAAGGCTCGGCCAGGACGGGGGCTGAGTCATGCTCAGCCCCTGATAACCTGCCAGGACAACAGGCGGGTTCTCCCCTGGTTTTTTAAACACCGAACAATATACTCGGTGTCTGTCTTGTCCGTCCGCCTGTCCCTTTGGCTAGATGCCCTCCCAGCTTGGGGCCATGGGGACCAAAATCAGTGATTCACTTCCCCCTTTGTAATGCTCGGCAGTTGCTGATTTTCCACTAAAGCATCGCAGAAGAATGGGCAGCCTCAACACCAGCGTCTGTGTCTACAGGGGGAGAGAGAAGCAGCCAGCCTTGGAAAGCAGCAAATTGACCGCAGACCAGAAACTTCCCCTTTCTTGGACTCCGAACAGGTTCCTCAGCAGGCAGACAGGATTCATGGCTCAGGCTCCGGGCCCTGGAGCACAGGGGAGGCATTGCTTAGAGAGCACTCAAGTTTATTATCAATTAGCTCACAAACATGCTGACAAGGAAGACAGCTCTTTTAGGTTTCGGGGAGGAGGGGGGAAACTGCACCATACAAGGCACCTGACTTCAAGCCCACCCACGTTATATCCATAAATCCTGGCTCAGTTTATTATCTTCACGAGCAGCAGAGATAGCTCTGAAACCTGCCCGCTTCAGGCTTCCCACTGTCCCTCCTGCAGCTGCTTGATACCCCCTGTGCAAGTGAGGGAGACACTGAAGCCTGAAGTGCCCTGCTCCCCAGGGTTTGGTGGAAGGCAAGGGAAGTTCTCCTGGCCAGGAGAAGCAGGCATCAGCCTCCCTCAGGCAGGAGACCTTCCCAGCTGAGCCAAGCAGGACCTGTGTGCCATGAAGGCCACAGGAATGAGCATCTGGGTGCCTTTGTGCCCGATTCACAGTCACCTGCAGCCAGTTTTCATGCAAGATGGCACACCAGACACAGGCACCTGGACTGTCACGGGGACATCAAGGCGAGTGGCAACCCTATTGCTTACCACAACAGGTCTCAGCTGCCAGGGTTTCCCCTTGCATGTTCACCTGCCACCTCGTAGTGCCACAGGCAGACCTCACACAGTCAGGTCATCGGGCAAGCAGGAAGGGAGTCATCCAAATCTTCCCCCCC
>VYZM01003239.1:508082-533376 GCA_013398915.1 Dromas ardeola
TCCTGTGGGCAGAAGTGCCACTGACACAGTGCCCTTTGCCTTGGGCACAAAGAGCACTGCCGAAAGTGGGGCTGCACAGGCAGGAATGAGGGTCAGGCTCCCTGCCCCCCCCCACCACGCTCAATACCGTTGGCATATGCCCAGTCCAACACCCAGATACCACCACAATCCCTCAGCACGGCTAGCAAGAGGCTGTCACAGAGTCCTCATGGCTCTCATTTTGGGCTCTCTCCTGTGCCACCTTGCAACGGTAACTCCAGATCCCTGACATATGCACCAGTGGCTGGCCGAGATTTCTCTGGGTCTCTGACTACAAACGGCAGCAACAGATGAGCAGGCCCATGGGACAGCAAAGGCACCAGGTGTCTGCCTCATGCCACCAAGCTCAGTCCCTCCACCACCACCACCCTGGCATCTTCCTTCCTCTGTCCCCCAGAGCAGTCCCGGTGCTGTAGAGCCCCCCGAGCTGGCTCCCAGCCCGCTGTGTGGTGCATGAGAACAAAGAGGGAGAAGGAGATGGGCTATGAACGCTATTTTTATCTGCTCAGGAGTTGCCAGACACCGCTTTAGTGATCTTCTATAAGTACATAGACAGCGAACAGGTTCTCTTTAACCAGTCTCTGGGGGTCTAATTTGCTCCTTAGCCAAAGTGGCTGCTCACACGTCTCCACACAGCTCTCTGCTGACATTAAATGCCCTTCCCTTGCCACACGTGCCACCTGCTACTCTGCGAGTGCTCTTCTTTGCTCTCGTGTATTAGGGAGTGAGCAACTGACTCCCTGGAAGCAGTCCAGCTCTCCAAGCATGGGAACAGCACCTGCCTGGCCCAGCAAGGCTGCAGAAACATGCCCTGCGCAAGGGCACGGCACGGGGCTGTCACCAGGAGCAGCAGATCAGGCTCCTGGTTGGATCCATCAGACCTTAGTGCTGACCCATAAAGTGGCCAGAACCATGATCTCCAAATGCCAGAGCTGAAGTGCAGGCCAGTGCCTCCCAGAAAAATCAAAATGCAGCCTGCAACCTCTCTGAGCTTCAAGGGGAGCCAGAAGAGGAACCAGGCCAGGCTACTTGATTACAAATGCCACTTCTGGGCCAAACCTTGCAGACTCCGTAGACTAAAACAGGGATTTAGAGGGAGAGGGAGGCCAGGCGATCTACCACCCCTCTGGCAGAGCTGCCCAAGCTGGCCTGCGGCTCATGTGGTGAGTGGCAAGCAAGATGGGCAGCTGTGCAGCCCTCCTCTCCCCAGCTTGGCCACACGCTGCTTTGGGCTGAAGTGGTGAGAAAGCTGCTCCAGTTGGCTCCCCTGCCTGCGTGCAGGGGCTGGTGTTTGGCAGCACGATCAATGTGCACGGCACTGCTGTCAGAGGCAGTCACATAGCTGCTCTCACGCCTTGGTGAGAAGAGACACATCCAGAAGTGTCCTAATAGTCATCACATGAAGGTCTCCATCAATGCCACCATCTTACTGCAGACATCACCCCATGGCCACAGCTTTTGCACCATTACAAAATCAGGCGTAAGATGCTGGCACAGTTGGAGAGCTGGGTTGTCCACTGCACAATGTGACCACTCCACGGCCACCACCACCGGCCATGGCAATTCCTCTACTGCCCCTCTCCTCCCTGTGCCCCAGTATAGTGAGCAGCAGGGTCCTGCCTGGCAGGGGGAAGACCTGGATTTAGGGCAGAGGGACACAAGAGGAGAGGACAACATATCAACATGCCCTTGTGCCCACAAGCACACCAAGATCTCCAGCCCAAAGGGCCCTCTGTCTCCACAAGACACAACAGCTGTGAGCTGAGGACCCAGTCCCCGTCTAATGAAACCTGCTGCAGAGGCGTTCGCCAGAGAAAAGCTCACCACCGGCCGTAGGCAGGTCACTCATCTCCCCCACGTAGCAGGGAGAAAACAAGCACTCTGGAGTTTCGTTTCCATCTTGTTGACTAGCAACACTCACCCCCTCCACTGGGCTGCCAACTTCAAAGCTCTGAAAAAAACACTTTAGCTTATTCATCCTCACACCCACACGCACCCCGGGGAGTGGGGGGAGCCAGATGCCTGCCCCCTGCTTTACATGGGACATGGAGAGGGCAAGCAAAGCCTCTCATCCCAGGCGTGCGAGTGGGGCGAAGAGCTTGCGGCTGCACACACAGACACACAGAGGGCATGAGAGCAAGAGGGTGGAGAGGAGATGTGTGTAGTCCTCTCATCTGGAGAAGGGGAGGCCCTTCATCTACAGCAGGAGGTGCTGGGATGTCTCCCACTCATCCCGGGAACACTGTGGATCTAAGACATATTTTAATCTAAAATAATGGTTGAACACCCAGCAGGATGCCTGGCCTTTGGTTCTACTAGCTCGATGTAGCTGGGTCTCCTCACATCTCTTCACCCCCTGCCACACGTAGGATTCCCTCACCTGCAGCACTCCAGCCATGAAAGCTGTGTTGGGATGTGACACTCTGCTGCCCACTCTCGAAGTCCTGGCCCTGCCAGGGATTGGGAAACGAGCATCCTGGTGATTTTATTCTGTACTGTTCTACACTGTCTCCATCCCTTCAGCTGCTCAGTAGCCAGAAGACTAGAGCCTGGCTCGGGACCAGGAGCACTCCTGGCCACGTGTGCATGATGCCTGGTGGCAAAGCCAGTGCTTCCAAGGGTATCGTGATCATGAATCTGCTCTCACACCTCTCCCATGTGGCCTTTGATATCCACACCAAGGAGCAGCAGGGAGGAGAAGGTTCCATTGCATCCCTGGTGGGAAGGGCTCTGGAGCAGGCAGAGAGGCTGCGCCTGCCTTGGCAGCGCCTGGGCTCCAGCTCTTCAGCAGAGCAGCTCCAAAGCGATGGAGAAAGCAGAGCTCCAGTGTCGTTATCAACCTGTCATTTCATCCCTGGAAGAGTTTGGCACTTCGCTGTTGTAGAAAGCCCCGCAGCTGAGAAATTAGCATGGCCACCCTGCCAAGGCTACAGGCAACCTAATACACCCTGTCTGCCCCCTCCAGATAGCCTCACCCTCCGAGTATGCTCCCCATCCTCCAAGGCCAGCGTTTGGCTCAGTTTTGCAGATGTGGGTCTGTTAACCATTCCCCTCGGCTCCCTCCCTCCCTCCTTTTGTAGTTCTCAGAATTCCTTCCAATTTGTCAAGATCTTTTCTGGCAATAAAGAATCCCTTGACTCAGTGCAGGACCCCAGGGTGTGCAGGAAAAAAGTCCGTGCGACTCGGGTCTTTTGTCTCCAAAGTCCAAGCGCTGCCGGTCTCTCGTACGTGGCCACACTGCATTACTTTCTGCTGTCTAATTTGCTGTTCATTCCTACTCTGCAAAATCTCAGCCTCTCCTTCTTCCAGGTTTCTTACTCCCATGGAGGATTTTTTTCCTTCAGCTGTAACAGATAATATTTTTCCAGCCTGGATCTCTTCTTAGTTCCTGCCTGTATGTTTAGTTTCTGAAGAGAGCCTCCACGCGAGTGAGACAAAAATGGGTTGGTGCGGAGAGCTGAGTACCAATCCCATCCAGCACCAGGCACTCAGGGCAGCACTTCTCAGGGTGATTCTGAAGAAAGGAGAGGTGAACGAGCATATTTTATACGCTCTACATCTCCATTTCAACCGCGCTCTGTACCAAATCAGCTTCAATTCATCCATTGTGTCCTGCCAGCACTTGGTGATTTATGGGAAACACTTGAAACCAAAGAGAACAGCTTTGATTTTGCTTAAGTACCAGCTTAAACCAAATAAGGCAGCAGACGATCAGGTATGAGAAACTGCAGCGTAATCCATATGCGCAAGGGAGCTGAAAGCAAGCTGGACGACAAACCTAATTCAGGCATTAGGGAAAAACTCTCCAGCATTTGATCATGTGGCCTTAGCGCTCTTCTAACATCTTTCTTTTTCATACAACTGCTATATAAATTGTATTGTCATAAATGTCCCAAATGATATATGTATAGTATATAATATAGGCTATAAACTGGATTTTCTGTACTACCTCACCTACCACATGTACAATGCATTTGCCCTGCACCCTGCTCTCTTGCATGTAGTCTCATACTAAACTGACAGTAGCAGCATTTTTTTCTTTCAGTTAGGAGGAAAAGTGCATTTGAACGTTTTCTCCCAAAGCCTAGAGGCTGAATTAAGCTATAGAAATGGTTCCCAAGGAGGTGCAGAAGAACCAGGCCTAATGTAAAGACCATATTTGGAGTTTAAAAGGAGCCTGAAAAGCCAGCTATCCTCCTGCTGCTCTGAAGCATATGCAACCCCCTAGAAAGTAAATACGTAAAACACATAAACCAGAATGGTGGTGACAGCTTTAAAACACTAGAAAGTAGAGCAAGTGTATCTGGTGCCAGGCTAAAGAAGGTATATCATGTAATTTAAAAATAGAAGTATTTTTATGTAAGAAAAATGACATTTACACTCCTCTTGGGTAGCTTGAGTTTTTCCTTTAGGCTTCCCAGCCAGCTTGCCAAGGGCTTTCAACTATGTCAAAGCAGGAGAGGGGCCGAGATCTGGAGCTTATGGAGATCTCATTGCCCTGAGTGGAGTCTCTTTTCACATATTCTCACACAGACTGGCACTGGCTTTTTAGTTTCAGTTTTTTAACAAGGTCTCAGATATCTACTAAAGTTGGCTCCGGATCAAGGAACGTAAGTGCTTGGCCACCTTGTGAAGACTATATTGCCAAAGGGAAGCACCTTAGAAAGATGCAATTAGGGCTTATCTGCACTGGGAAAATACGCATAAATACGCTGCAGTGGTGGAAGGCAAGGTTGGCACCAGTGTTTTACCCCAGAAATTCAATGTCACACGCTATGGATGTCCTGGGCTGATCCCATTCCAAGCAAAGTAGGAAACCTGCCACAGCCTGTGCCACGGGAATGCACTTATACAGAGGGGCTTCTCAGCCAGCGTCAGCTTTTATTTTCTCTGCTATTTGGGTATTAATAAATTGTAACCCTTGTAAATGTAAAGTGAGTGACAGTCATAAGTGAGCAGAAGAGCAGGAGGTGTGATCAGTAGGTGTGTGGCTAGCACAGACCTCCTCCTAGAACTATACGTATCGTGGAAAAACAGTCCTGGACACTCAGCAGCAACCCAAGTAAGGCAGTAAGAAAGCTTCACTTGTCCTCATAAACGTGGAAAGTTCAAAGCTGGCAAGACAGGAGGCTCCAGATCCTGCTTAAACAATTAGGACAAATCTGTCTCTGTTTGGAGCAGCATCTTTAAAAAGCAAGTGATCTTGCAATGAACTTTTGTTTTATCTGCTAGTCCTCAGTAACAACAAGCTAATCAAGCTGATTTTGCCAAGCCACAGTTCTCAATGTCATGTTTCAACTGGCCACCCCGGGGTGGAGAGCTTTACATCCACCCATGGGCTCCGTGCTCCTCTGCAAAGGACCATGCAAGACATTTGACTGCCACCAGAACGGGAGCTGGTTTCAACTAATATTCAAAAGGGGGAAAATACCCTTTCTCCATCCAGTAACCTCTGCTGCACACCCAAGATCCTGCCTTCTGCTTGCTCCCTGCTGTTCTCATCCTTCACTTCCAGGAGAGAGAACAGAGATTTTGGCAGAGCCTCCCTGCTGGCATCAGGTTCCTGGTGTCCCCAGGCCAGGAACACTTGCCACAACTCCTCAAGGGCTGCATATAGCCCTTCCTCTCATCAGGAAGGGAGGAGATGTCTCGTCCAAGACACTGGAGAGGAGGCTCTGAGATCAGGAGTCAGTGGGATGGGCATGTCGCAACTCAGCCTTCTTCCTTTCCCATCCCAAAAACACCAGGCAACTCCCAGCAACTGCCTTGCCTAAACAGAGCCCTCTTGGAGGAAGCTCCCTGCCCTCAAGAGCTTAGCAGCATTAAGCTGTCTGCACAGTGTCTCAGCACCTTATACCACAGCTATGTCCTTTTCCCTTGCCTTTTTGCTGCTAAAATGCTTTGCAGGTCCCAGTCATCTCTTCTTTTCCTTGAAGAGGAAGGATGCCTTGCTTCCCAGGCAGCCCTCGTCCAGCACACACATCCCATCTGGGCAGCACGGCTCCCTCATGTAGATGCTGGTTACAGATTTATGCCCTGCAGGAGGGACCTTTTCGGCTGGCAGCAGCAGGACCCTCCTCGCACACTGCCCAGAGTCAGAGGCAGGTGGCCGTCCATCCCAATGGTGAGAGGCAGGGGCGCAAGACCTTTCCACTCCCTGCTAAATAAACAGGAATTCTGCTGATACTCCAGCCTTAGGAAAACAAAGCTGTTTCCATTTAGCTCGGCTTCTGGGCTGAGGTGCAGCTCCACCCGCACAATCATCCATCGGGGCTTTGCTTCTCTGGGCAGAGATTCAGGCTGAGATCAAGAAGAGGGAGGATTTGCAGCTAGTCCATGCCGGGAGGGCCTCTAACACCCCCAGGATTTTGCTCTCCAGAGCACTCCCTGTTCCAAGCAGCACAGTGCTGAGGCCTCCCAGCTTCTGCAGCAGCTAGCAAGTCCCCACAGGCTCCCTCAGATGCCCAGCTCTGAACCTCCGCCGAGTCATGGCCTGCGGAAGGGACTTGGGAAGTGGTACTCCGCCTGTATTTTAAGGGATGAAAGGATGCTTGAGCATCACCAGCCCTGGTGTCAGCAAAGTAAATCCAGAGCTGCCCTTCTTCTAGCCATGTCTTCCCCTGGGCAAATGCTGAGCTCAGATAAGGCTGGGTATGTCTTCTTTAGTCCCAGGAAGAAGAGAGAACGTGCACCATGCAGGCAAGCGAAAGATGCAGTGATTCTTTCCTGGTACCCCTCCAAACAAAGGCACTGATGGCTACATGCAATATGGCAGCACTGACACCTGTGCTCGGCACAATGCTCAGGCTGACATCCATGTCCCCATCTTCCCAGGACTGCCAGCGTGCCCAGAAATGGATCTATGACAGCTACACTGCGAATGCACACAGATCCATTTGCTCAACTTCACATCTTCCAGGTGCAAATACAAACCAACCAGTGCAACCAGTTGCATATGACCGGTACAACACTGCTGGCCAAGGAGCTGCTACTTCTCACCAAGCCTGAGGGCAGAAGACTGACAGTAACTTATGTCCTGCTGTCACAGTTGTTCTTCCTGGGCTCTCCTGTCAGGGAAGCCGCAGAAGGCATCACTGTTTCTGCTTCCATGTGTGAACTCTGGAGAGCCTGAGCACATCTGCCAGAAACAGGGCCATGAAAACAGGCAGCTGCCTCTTCATGCTTTTCACCAAGGCTTTAAAGGCTCCTCCAAACTCCCAAAGACTTCCTACCTCCAGACCAGCCTACTCTCCGCAGTGAAGTGGCAGTCATCATAAGCAGCAAGTCCTGCTAGCTGAGGATAAGAATTCATTTTAAAGCAGCGCCAACCACTCAGGCAAGTGGGGAATATTTTGGTCCAGGCCATTCCTGAAAAACCCAGGAGGCTAGTCTCCTAACTGTCTCTGAATACTCTCTTCAGAACACACTGAAATCAAAATCAACCCCATGCCTGCTTAGTGAGCAGATCCTTGGGGAGGATTCATGGGTTTTGTTGCATGTTTGTATGGCATCTAATACAACATTGTTCTAGTGCACAACTTCAGAGCTTCTGATTGCTACCTCCGTACAAACAAACACAAGCAAAGCCAACATACACACAAATAAACTAAAGAAGAAAGCAAATTCACTCATGTGGGGATTGATTTCCTGTCTTGGCATAGTAAGATGAGGCTTAGAGGTCTATAAACTCCAACTCTTGCGCAACTTGTCCTTGTTAGCAATGTGAATGTGCAGGGAGGAGGGGGATTGGTCATTTGTCCTGGATCTCATAGTTTTCTCACAGCCACTGACCTGGAACCACCAGTGTCCTCTGTGCACTGAGAAACCCAAGAGCTTCTTCCTACTTCACCCTTATCAACAAATCAGACAAGCAAGCCAGCTGCTGCGGGGGCATGGTAGGCTCACTAGAAAAAGTCAGTATCCCACCAGCACAACACACCCTTATCCAGGATGAGACCAAGAACTAGAAAACCCAAGCTGTTCCGCTCAGACTTGTTACTGAACTGAACTCCAGTGAAGGTAACCCTGAATTTGCAGTGCCTAAGAACCGATTCTTGTACTTGAAAATATGAGCAAGGTCTACCTAGTACTGGGAAGGCCAATATGCTTCTTGCTTTTGCTGCAACAGCCCAATTGTATGGAGAAAGCCCTATGCAGAAGCACAAAAAGTACTCCAGTGGTAGCAGAGAAACTGGTGATGATGTAAGTGCAAGAAGCAGGCTCCAAGTTCAGACAAGTCTGAGAGCATGGTTTCATGAGACAAATGATCTACCTAATGAGTGGCTTCCCTCAAAAGGGGAGTCCACCCCTTTCCTCCTCCCCACTGCTAGCCTTGCAATTCTGTCCAGTCCTTCTGGCCCCGATGTAATATTTCAATAAGCCAATTTAGCCCACTGGAGTGGCAGAAAATTATCCTTAATTTTGCTGGGTTATTTTTTTCCTGGTTTATTGAATTGAGCCAACTTACCCAGGGGCCAGAGCAGCACAAACGCCAGTGCAAAGGAAGCAGCGGGAGGGCACAGCCAGGTGCAATGGCAGCAAGAGCGCACCTTCAGCTGCAGACGCTTACTCTTACAGTGCTCCACAGCTAGCCCAGAAGTTGGCAGACTGAAGGGGAGACTCAAAAATATTTGGGAAACAACCTAACAGCAGCAAGACTTTTTAGGTGATGCTAGCTGTCTGCCACATGTTCTATGTTCCACAGACAAAACCCAAGCAACTAAATTGTACGGGAAAATGCCCGGGGGCTGAAGTGAGGTGTTTCGATGTAGATCGGTGCCAGGGTGCAGGTAGCCCCACGTCTGCCTGCACGATATCGCTATGCATTGCCCAAGAAGGGAAGGCACAGCACTGGATGGCTCCAGAAGGCAATCAGTGGTGGCCGTGTCCTGGGGACCTACCTGCGGCCATTGCAAAGGACGGCCATCAAATGCTCTTGCTGAATCTTGTGGGATAAGGCGACGTCCTATGGCCTCCATGGGGAGGGAAGGAGAAAAGGCACAGCGTGGTCCTTAATGGAGTCCTATTACCTTGGGACAGCGCCAGAGGATTTAAGGTACGGCAGGCAGCTGGGCATTCAGCAATCCCAGCTCAGCGATCGCTAGCCGCTGTGTCTGACTGTCTGGACAAGGAATGCCCTGCCAGTGCCTGCACAGCCCCCTGTCCTTTGAGCAGAGCCTGAGGTCATGTTCCTTACTGGGAAAGCCTTCAACAGGTGCTGTGTCTCCAAGGGCACTGCTCTCCCTCCCCACCAGTCCTTGCGCACAGAGCGGCGGCACGGAGCCGCAGGAGGAGGTCATCGCTGCGGGGAAACTCGTCGGCAATGACCAGGATTGCAGGCACGTGAGAGGGCTGCGTGCTCGCTCAGGCACCGAGCCTCGCTCGGGGCAGCGATGACAGGGGCTTGGCCACCTCTCCCTCCCTCACCTCTGCCTTGCCTGAATTTGGTTCCCATCAGATAGTCTTTCATTTGGCCACCAAGATACGCCTGCTTCAGTGAATTACTTCGTGTCAGTCAATTCCTCGTCAGCCATTTGAGCCCCTCCAAAGCTGTAGATGGCTGAGAGTGAGTGTCTAGAAATGCCTCCAGCCCATGCATTGCCTCGACTTCAGAAGAGACAGAAAGGCA
This sequence comes from Dromas ardeola, assembly GCA_013398915.1. Lineage (NCBI taxonomy): Eukaryota > Metazoa > Chordata > Aves > Charadriiformes > Dromadidae > Dromas > Dromas ardeola. Next base: position 517,750 of record VYZM01003239.1, read on the forward strand.
ACAGCTACTTTAAGTGCAATAGACACTTTAAAAACAACCTGCAGAAATATAGAAAAACAAAGGATGACCTGCCTTCTGCTTGGGCAGCTCTAAGTGATGTTGACAGAGAAAGTTAAGACAGCTCGGAGAAGAAAAGGAGAAACTGAAGTTACCTGCTCATTAGGCACCCGTAATTTGCTGTAATGTCTTCTTGACTATGACTGAGGGACTTCTGCTAGAAGCCACATGCAAATTCTCTGCTTTGGTGGCTACCAACAAAACCAGTCTTTCTGGCCCAGCAACTGGGTGAGTAGCAGCAAGAACACCACTGGCCTTTAGGAGTGGTGCAGTCTAGACACTTTCCTCCCATGTCCGTGGACTCTTACAGAAAAGCAGAGGTGATTTTTTAAAAAAGCAAACATGTGGGTTGTTGTACTTCTGTTAGCTGCCAGCACCACAGAGGTGCTTGTCGGGGAAAGGCCCCTTTCCCGCCTTTTCTGTCTCCTTCAACAGAAAACCCACAGCTCCAGAGGGACTTCACAAAATGCCAAGTGTGGAGAAGTTGCAGCTCGGGTATAAGAGCACCTCAGACCTGATCTGAGGCAGATGAGCAGAAGCCGTAAGCTCTTCCTCACCCAAAAGGACTGGACAATGCCACAGCGGTCATTCCAAGCTTAACATGCTCCTCACAGAGTCTCTCCTGCACAGACCTCTGTGAGCTCCAACAGCTGCAGCTTTGCTTCCATACCTGATATACGGGCGCCTGCCTGGGTACCTAAATGACCCACTCCACAGCAGGGTGATACAGAAATATGGAACAAATGGCTCAATAACGGCTAGAGTCTGCCAGGAGACATCTCCGAGTATCATCACTTTGTTCATACCGGCATTTAATAGCACACCTCATATCTATGTACCCTCCTGTGGATACTACCTGGACATACTGCTCTAAACACTTCCTCTTGGGAAGGAGATTTAGCCCCGACTCCTCCACCCACCCTGCTGCTGCTACTACTGCTGCTCCTCAACCGGACAAGGGCAAACTGCTGAGCTTCATGGTCCTCCTTCACCGTGGGACTGCCACTAGCCTGTCCCATTCGTGCATGTGCTTGGGGACCGTGATACAGTGCTGGGGCCAAACTGAGTCCCTTGGAGGGACAGCAGGGCCTGACCCCCTTCCCACAGCCCGGGCAGGAGCCTCCACTGTGTGCCGAGCTGCCCGGTCTCATGAAGCAGAGGCCGTGGCCCAACTGAGCATGGTGTTAGCTGACTGTGGGTTTGGGGAAGCATCCTGCTAGGAACCGGGTTTGACTTACACAGACGGGACGTGCCGTGGAACAGGCGCCTGAGCCCCTCTCAGGGAGGCATCCCGCCCCGCCGTGCTGGTCCTCCTCCGGAGGGAGCTCGCAGGGGGCTGGAAGGCGGCGGCGGCACCGGGCGGGTGGTACTCCTGCTCGGGAACTACCTCTTCACACCGGGAGCCCTGGAAGCCCGAGCGACAGGTACAGACCTGGGGACGGCTGCAGGAGCCCTTGTTCTGGCATGGTGGGTCACAGACAGCTGTGGAGACACAGAAAGGTGGTTAGTGTACATGGGGCTCCTGGCAGCATGCTCATCCCAACAGTGGTGGCACCCAGCTGGGACAGCACAACCAGGGTGGCCCCATCTCTCCTCTGCAGGCAGGTAGCCTTCAAAGTCTCAGTGTTACTGCTGCTGTGGGTCCCTAACACAGAATCACAGAATTGTAGGGGCTGGAAGGGACCTTCAGAGATCATCTAGTCCAAGCCCCTTGCCAAAGCAGGATCACCTAGAGCAGGCTGGACAGGAACACATCCAGGTGGGTTTTGGTCACTTGTTTCTGTTCCCACTTCTTCCCACTGGTCTCCGTGAAGCTCCCCTCCAGCAGTACTCACTTCAGAAAGCTCATAAATGAGCAGGATGGTCTGCAGAGTGTACAGCCTTCAGCACTGCCCATAGCTCTCTGAGCTCCAGGAGTAGGATCTCAATCCCAGAGCAAGGCAAGGCAATGACTACCAAATGAGAAGACAGATGACCATGCACTACCACAGCCTCTTGGGAGTAGTTTGCGTGTTACCTTCCTGTTTTAGTCTGTTTTGGTGTCTGATTTGCATGGTCCCCCCAGCTGTCCCCTCCAAAGCTTTCCAGCTCTCCCTCCGCAGCTGATTTTGGAGTCACTGTGCTCAAATTCCTCCGCAGCTATGGGGACTTACAGTTCATTAACTTCACGTCCAAATCACTCTCTGAGCCTGTGTGTGTTCCTAATTACAGCACATCAGCTTCAGTTTGCACCCCGGGAGGAAAGTGCTATTAATTATATGCCGGACCCTAACACTTCCCAAGTCAACAGATGCCAAATTGGGTTTATAGCCCAGCCAGCAAGAGCCAGGAAACCACAGTCTGCTCAGGCAGGACTGGGCTCGCTGTTCTAAGCAAGGGTAATTGAAAAGGCACTGGAAACAGTGTTGTCCCTCAAAGAAGAAAAGGGACAGCTGGCCAAAAGGTAATGAAACCTTGTCCGACAACACAAGGTGAACATTAACTTCCAGCCACACGGGAACTCTGTGGATGTGTTGAAACATGCAGCCACCGCTTCTGTTGAGGGCCCTTCCCCAGGATTGCCCCAGGGAGGCTGCAGGAGCATCTGACATCCCACCACCTTCACACGCAGCTGCTGGGCTTTCATAGGCACATCCCTCCCTCTCTGGCTGTGCTCCATCCCCGTGAGATTCAAGCTGCTTCTAGGCAACAAACATAGAGAGAGCTCTAGCCTCATGTGCCATCCACACTTCATCCCACTGTTGCCAAGTAAGCAAAGTCCTTGTACAGGCTCTGAGGCCCTTTCACAGCAGTATAGCCCCCATAACCCTTCCCTCACCCCAAAACTGGACTGCCATCAGCTTTTCCTAACTAGTTCAGGGATATGTTGGCTGGAATGCTTCATTTGACCTTTATTTCCATGTTAACACTCAGGAAGAGAGGGAGACCTCAAGGAAAGGGAGAACCCAAGTCACGTAGGGCTGTATAGGTTAAAGCCAGAGATTTTGATTAAATCCCCCAGTAAAATAAATCAGCCACCACTGCAGACTCTGGAACAGAGACAGGGTCCTAGTCAGGCAGGAATTAACCGTCTCTGGGAAGTCTGGCACTCCAAAAGTTGATGTAATTTATAATATAAAACTCAGCTGTGATTTAAATAGGCTGCCAGTCCCTACCGTTATCTCCCAATAAATGCCTGGTTTAACAAACACCACCAGGCCAGGAAGCCTGCCATTGAAAACAACCGCTTCACGTGCTGAAACACTGCAGAGCTGTGATACCGGGACGTGGGATCAGAGTGGTTCTCACAACCTCTCCCACTAACAATGTTCATAGTCAAGTTAGACTGTGCCCTTCAAGCAGGAAAGCTGTGATAAGCAACCGGGCACTCTAAAAAGCCCCTAAGGCAGCTGATACAAAGAAGAGGAAGAAGGGAATGGGATTAGTCTTCTGGTCCTTTCATGCAGAATGGGTGGGGAGCTGCCCTAGCTGAAATATGCCAGCTCTAGGATTACTCCCCTCCCTGGTTGCCTTTGCAGACTCAGGAAGAACTTGCAAGAGCTTTCAAAAGTCACTGGTTTTCACTCAGTCCAGCTATGCGATGTAGGGAGAGCAGATTGTTCAGCAGAAGTACTGCCAATGCCAAGTGTGTGAAACCACGAGTCAGGTCCCCCAAACCATAACATTGGCAGAAGAAACAAGATAGTTAAAAATATACAGGTATTTGGAATCTCTCTCTTTGCTTTCTGGTTTCTGAGCGCAGGGGTTACTCGGAGCTGTCTCTCCCCAGCTGTGGGGGCTATCAACATTTTCTATTAAGATGACAGCCACTCATTTCTTCTCACTGTAGTCTCATGTAATGACCTGCTCCAGGAGCTGGGGCTTTAGGGAAAGCAAAAAGATTCATCTTAAAACTCTAAATTAAAAGATGAGCTTTGGAGCACTGCTGAAGTATCATTAGTAGCAATGTTAATTTGTTCAAGAGCATCTAGCGGTGCTCTCACGGATGAAGTTTGGTGCTGCCTGGTGTTCAGTGCCTGAGGTAAGTCCTCCCGGCAAGGTCACACTGCAGGGATGACTGCGGCGTGACTTTGACCGCCCACCTAGGCCAGGCAGGCAGGACTGTCAGAAGGGAAGGTCACCAAATCCCAACCTCCCATCGCTTTGCAGGCACACCCGGCCCAGGACTGAGCAATGACATTGCAAGGTGACGTTCAATTACTGTGTTCCTGCTGCTCTACACGTGCTTTAGGTCTAGGAGAGTGGTGTAGATCTTCACTATAAGCAGCTCCTGCTCAGTCTCATTTAATTTTGGGGAACCTGTCCATCCAGCTAGGCATCCACGGGAAAACTGGGAAGATGCTGAAGGACTTGTACCACTGGGGTGATTTACTCCACTTTCTCATGGATAAGTTTGCTTATCGATGCAGAGCAATACGTAATCTCAGTTCTAACGTAAAGCTCTGACTGTGTTAGCAAAGCCAGAAGGGACGGACAATTCAACACAAGTGAGAGATCTGTGCAGGCTGACAGGCAGGCAGATCAACAGCAATGCAGGAATAACGGAGAGGGAAAACAGAACTTCAGTGAAAAACATTCTGGGCTCAAAAAACCCTACAGTCACTGTACAGAAGAGAGACAATAGGAGAGAGCATGTGAATGTCGTCTCCATTTTGCAGATGTGGAAAAGCCCCAGGTGCTAATGCGACTGTCTGAAGACACACTGTGAGACCACAGCAGAGCCAGCAACTCATCCTGGAATCCCTGCGCCTTCATCCAGTATCTTAACCGCAGGACCATCTGTACGAGATTAGAAAGTGCATGAATTTATTTAGTCCTTACCAACATGCTGATTAAAAATGTTTCTTTTAAGCTTTAAAATACCCGTGTCAGGAAAAAGGTCACCCTGCATTACCAGCCCAGCCCAGGCTGCTATCTTGGGAAGCAGCAGAGAACCACAGTAAATAATGCTGATGAAAGGGAAGGTTGATGAACTAATGTTGGGAGGCTGCGCAAGAGGATTCCCCGGCTCTGAAGCAGAGGGGAGGGATGATGAGCTAACAGGATAAATTATTGACAAGTGTGCCCTGCAGCCCCTGAAACATGGGCAGTGTAAGGCGGCTTCTGGCCAGCCCGTGTGTACAGGTTTCTTCTCCACCAAAGCCAGGACATAAACCCCCGAGTCTCACCCCAGGGTAAAGTTAAACAGGCAGGAGGTTGGATGAACTCCTCGGGCCCAAGTTCAGATGTAGCTCAATATCCCTAATGTCCCCCACTGCGGGAAGACCTCTGGAGCCCCACAGGATGGTTCAGTGTGGTGACCTGGCAGCGTGTGGGTAGAAATCAAGCCCATTGCAAGCAGGTGAGATCTTCCTCCTAAGCTTCCTTAGCTCACTTCCACTTTTCCAGGAAACATTGCTGTCCCAATAAGAGAGATTTCTCTTTTTCATCTTCCCAGTCATTGACTCTCTGAAAACTCCCTCAGTCCTCACTGCAGTTTGGTCCTCGAAGACGGAACCAACCAAAGGGCTATAGAAACCTGCCCATGTCTTGAGTTCATTCCTATGTAGAGATGTTGCAAGAGGACAGTCCCTGGAAAAGCACAGGTGGGGAAGGAAGGAATCACCCTGCTGGGTAGATGATAGGGAGCAGATGAAAGCAACAATTTGGCCTATCCTCTCTCCTGCACCCAGGCTCAGACCCATCAAAACCAAGGTCCTGCCCAAGACCCAAATGCCAACTTCTTTGCTGCTTCATTGCACTAAGAGGTTCCCTCTGGCTGCCTTTCTACCCCACTAACTTCCCTGAAACGTCCCATATCAAGGACCATGGGATCAGACATTAAACAGTATTACAGTGCAGAAACTAACTGGGATGGGCTGTCCAGCTTGCCTTGGCAGCCTTAAAAACAGCTGAACGCCCCCAGCAGCTTGAACTCCAGCAGAAAAGCCCAGAGAGGGAGGTAGCTGGGAACAAAATGATGTTTACACATCACCAGTCTCCACCTAAGACCTGTCTGAGATTTACTGTGCCTGGTCGCGGGGACACTGTCAGGCCCAATCATGTTGACAGTGTCCATTTAATGAATCCTTGGGACCCAGGGGCCAGCACCTGAGCAATCACTAGACAGCCTGCGTGGCTGCGAGCCCAGATCGACGGCTCCTACGAAAATCCCTAATGAGAGAAAGATGCTGCCATGGCTGGCCCCGCGCTGTGTTTACAGACGCCGTCTGGCAGCACAGCACGCTCTCTACCGTTTGGCTTCTGTCTGCGGGGGGAAGAGGGAGCAGGGAGGTGAGTCAGCCCTTGGCCCCTTGCTCCCAAACAGCGATCACTAATGCAATTATCCCAGCGCGGCCGAAGCGCCGTGAGATCCCGCAGCAAACAAAGCTGAGCCTCTTTCCCCGTGAAACATCTGGGCAGCTGCTGCCACTCAGAGTGAAGGCAGATGCTCTCGGCTATTCTGGGCAGGGCGTTCCCGTCCGGAAAGCCGGCCCCAGTGCCTGTGTGCTCCCTGCTCTCCGAGCTGCCCGGGCCCACGGGTGGGCTGGGTGGTGTAACCCTGTCGTTTAGGGACAGGGATCGCGGTAAGGGCCGGGCTGTGATTGCGGAGCTGCTGAGGATGGAGACGACGGTGCAGCTGCCTCTGGCGTGTGTTGCGCTGGTGCCTGCCCAAACCCCTTCCCTTCCAGTGTTGGGCTGGGGAGCCCAAAATGATCTCAGCCCCCAGGGCTGTGGCAGGGCCCTCCGGAGGAGCAGAGCCCTTATTAACCCTGCTGGGGACAGGCAGGAGGGCCTTGGACGGGCAGTTTCCGTGCTGCAGGAGCACCCTGCAGCCCCCCGCCATTGTACACGTCCCACACACCGTACCACGCTCCAGCCCCACCCGTCCCAGCCCTTGTGCCAACTCCATTAAATGCTTTCCTTAATAGCACCCAGATAATTTGCAGCCCTGATTTCCCCCTCAGCGCCAGCAGCGCTCGCCCACGTGCGCACAGCCCCGCTCTGCCGGTTCCCACCTGCTGGGACTTTCACAGACCTGCCTTTCCCTCCACGCAGGACGATGAGAGCCCAGGGCTCAAAACTCGCCCATAAATGTGCCGTTGCAATGCCCTGCCCCAACAAGACCCTGCTCGGGATGGACGCTAATAACGATAATAAAGTAAAGCCATAATTATTCAGCGTGCTCAGACTTAGCCGGCAGGCGGGGGGAGCTGACCCACAGGGAGGCTGCGGTGCTGCTCCGGGGACCCCATGGTCCATCTCCTGCCCTGGCACAGCGCAGGGGACCCGCGCGGGGTCACAGCAGTACTCGAGCACTTTTTAGGGGTGCATCACAAGACCTGCGCCGGCTGAGACTGTCATACTCACGTTTGATGCAGCGGTTTGTGCCGGGAGCCGTGGTCCATCCTGGGCAACACTGTCTGCCGCAGACATTTGGCCTAAGCAGAGAGACAAAGCAGCGCGGTTAGAAGAAGGGAAGCTGAGGTCTCTCTGCAGCCAGCACCTCTGAGTCACCCGTAAAATTATTTCCTGCAGCATCTGATATTTCCTTCCAGATGGACCAGCAGCTGAGATCAAAACCAACGGGACAAGGGCTGAGTTGTTTAAGCGCTTGGAAAAGAAACCCCCGAGGACTATGTGAATGCCGCAGTGTGAGCGACCCCTCAGGGAGTATCTCCCTTTTGAACTGGCATTACACTGGGCTCCTGGCACAGCGCTCAGAGGAACCATTTTCCTCCTGAGAGCAATTGGAGGCCAGCGGCCCGCAGTCACTAAAGATCTCACGGCACTTGGTGGTATTGGGGTGTAAATCGGGCCTGATTCCAACTTTGGTCATAGCATCTCGCCTCCGCAAGTGTCCTGAGCTGCTTCGGCCGAAGACAACACTTCATTCTCCGCCCAACTGCTGCCGCCTATTGCTGCTCATTGCTCAGCCCCAGCCCGGGAGGGACGGCACGCCAGCAGCCGCATCCGATGCTCCCCGGCTTGCTCTCCCTTTGTGAGCACCCCAGTCCCCCATTTGTTATCTGCCTCTGGCGCAGCCACCCTGGTGGCCGGGGACTCTTCAGCACGACAAAATCTGTGCCTGCTCGACGTGCACGGTGCTAGACTAACTCCAGGATGCTCACATCATTTCCATGGTGGTTAATTCCAGCACTTTGCTGCAACAACTTTTTGACTGCCTTTGCACAAACGACGTCCTCCCCACCTCTCCCTTATTATGTGTTTTCTGGTCGGGATCACGGCCAACATACAGCTCTCAGAGACAGCGCTGTGCCTCCAAGAGGTGCTCCGCAATGCCCAAGCAGGCAGCTAATCCTGCTCCCTCTGGTCACATCTCCTATTTACACATCTATAATGAAAAGGAATAAGAAGTTGCAGGTCGCTCTCCAAGCACATTTACTCACCACTGAGGGAAAGTTTTGGGAATGTGTAACTGTTGCATGTCTAGCTAGATGGGAGAGTACAGCCATCAAAAGATAAAAAGTTAGAAATAGGCAGCCTGAAAGCTCTGGAAAGCCTCTGGAAATGAAGTGGGGAGCATGGTTTATTTCTAATGCTGGACAAGGCAGTCGGAGCTGCTGGCAGAATTTACAGGAACCACGGAAACATGCACATTTGTCTTCTGGATTGACTTTCACATGAACACAGCAGGGTCAGAAGATGATCCTGCTCTGAACCGGCATCCTCATGATTCCTGCGTCCACATGGCATGAGATGAGACTCCAGAAGTGCCAGAGCTCAAGCTGTGGGGCTCACGTTTTAGGAGAGCCAAAGACAGCGGGTAGCAGGCGTGCCAAGGATTGTTCTGGTGTTCATGAATGAAGCTGCCTGTAGAGATACAATCGCTCCACGTGGGAAGGGGAAGTGGTCTGAGAAGCCACATCATTTGTAAAGTGTTATCCAGCCCTTCAGGATCAACGTTTTATTAACCTGGGTAGATTTTTACAGGGAGAAAGCACTTAAATTCCCTTGGTGTGACTTCCTGCAAACAGCACAAGGCAAAGTAATTCTTGCATCCACTCACATCTGCTCTGGCTGGGCTAGAGCACCGATTTCCAGCTTTTTATCTGTCAACCCAGAGAGATCTATGGGTGTCTTCTTTAAAACATCTCCAGAAAGGATCCAAGGAAAGTAAACTTTCCTTTACTTACTGAATAAGAGCCCACGAAAGGCCTTAAGCTTTTTAAAGGTGTTCAGACCAGTAAAGAGAGAAAACCACTGAGCTGGAGCAGATCTTAGGTAATTAAGGTCTGCTGAGGGGCTTTGCTCCAAGCAGCAGCATAAGCATCTTTGCTTAGACTGTCGCAGCTCCCATTCTTCCCTCAGCACGGCTGAAACACACCTTGCAAGTCATAGTCAGCCAGACCATTCAAAGAGCAAAGCCCTTGCCCTTTCCCACCTCAACTTACTGGCATAATCAGAGGTTGTTTCTCGTAGGCAAAATAACTGCCTTCTCCAGAGAAGCTGTTTTGGCCTTGAATCACACTATTAGTTCTTCATGGGGATTAAAGTTCAAGTTTTATCTACACCTCTCACACGCATGCTGGAGGGAGTATGCCACTAGCTGCTCTCAATGCCCACGGCGAGCCAGAGGTTGTAGGAGGAAAGGTATGAGACTAAAACAGACAGGGACACAAGCCTAAGCAGACAATACCACTCTTGAAGGCATGAAACCCCTGTTGCATTTGGCACAAGCCTCTCATTAACAGAGGCACTCTGTGTCACTGCCAAATCCAGACATGAGTTGCCAACCCCAGGTGAAGGGAGATGATAGTGCCAGGGCAACGCTCCTCGAGGGAGGACAGCCCAGCATGCTCAGAGGGGAGCAACCTGGCAGGGATGCCCTCGGAGGCAGGGGCAGAGGGAGAACCTGGACAGGAATATCCCTTCCTTCCATAACCTCCTGGATGAGAGGATGGGCAGAGATGGAAGCAGGGATGACCTCCGGCACTGGAAGTGAGCACTTGGGAGAAGCAACTTGTAAGTAGTACTAGAGGGCAGAGAAGGACCACGACTATTTCCTGATGAAAGCCCAGTGAGCAGGACCTCACATAGCATGGGGCTTCAGGTAAGCAAGGGCATCAGCAGTGGGGAAATAGCTATGAGGGCTTTGCCGCATGGGACCCAGTCTGAAGCACGTCTGGTTCTACTTAAAGCCTTTAGTTGACGTTCGCATGGCTTGAACACCATGTGGTTTTCACTGCCTTACAAAGAATTCAGAATGAATCCCGGGAGGTTTAAGGAGCACGGCATGTTTACAACGTGGAGGAACAGTGCTGGAGAGAGTGGCGGCCCCCAGCAGCATTTGTCCTGCTGCGCGTGCCATTGCCAACACTTTGGGCAAAGACATGGCTCAGGCATGAGCCACCTGCGAGTCACGTCCAGTCCTCGGCTCTCCATCCAGCGCTGCTTCTGGAGAACAAAACAAGTGGCAGGGTCCTTCCAGGTCTGCTGTCAGTGTCCCGGGGGTGGCTCCTGTACACACTGAGCAGCCCCTGGTCACCCCCCACCACACAGGGGACAGGGGCTTCCAAAGCAGCAGGCAGAGGTGCCCGGCAAGGGGACCTGCTGGGTGCCGTGATGCATCAAGCCCCTGTCAGACCTAACAATGACATGAGACAAAGCCACGCTCATGACTTTGAAGCACTCGGCTGCCACACAAGACTGAGCACTCAGGCTGCCTCCTGCTTACCCACCCCTTGAAACTGTAAGCACGGCAGCAGGGAGAGGGGAGCACCCTCATCCTGGGCAGCCTGGGGTGCAGAGGGACCAGAGGATGGGTGGGCACGCGGAGGGGTTAGCAGCTCTCCCAGGTGGAAAGAAGCTCAACACAATCCCAGATCAGAGCAGAACAGAAGACATGTCCTCACACAGGTCTCCCAAGCTGAACACTCTCATTGAACGCTCACACTACGTCACTCTGTGTGGGAATGCCCTATTCTCAGCCCTGCCGCTGATGCCAAAACAAGCCCTGAGCAAACCATCTGTCTTCCAGTATCTCTGTCTCCTTATCAGTGGAATAGGTTAATTAACACGTTTACCTTCCCAAGGGCCAAGTCAGCTAGCACAAATCTTTCCTAGGAAATGAAACGTTGTGGGGGACTTGATTGCCTGTAACACTGGACTGCTACAGGGCTCATGGGCCACTTAGCGCCTTCCAAAATAGTTCCCAGCCCAGCTCAGACCGGAGCAGAGAGAGACCATTTCCAATAGCCACTTTCCCCATTTTGGAGAGAAAGGAGGTTGAATAGCACAGACAGCTGAATAGCCACAGTGCCAGAGAAAGCCCTAAGGCACAGCTCACCTTGCAGACGTGGGCCATCAGGTTTGCCTGTCTGGAAAAATGCAGGGGGAGGCACTGGATCCACATCTCAGCCCCTGCCTCAATGCCAGGTACACCCTGAGGTCTGGGCGTACAGGCAGCAGTAAGCAACTGCAAACCAAGCTTGTTCCTCACTCCGCAGCTCGCGTGCACCATCCGTGCCCGGGTACAGCCCCCGGCACATTGTGAGAGCTTGGTGCACAGGAGGTGTCAGGTACTACTCACTGGCCTGCTCCTTTTCTGGGGCAGGCATCTCCCTGACACCCCTCACAGAGCTGAAGCCAGTGCCATGAAGCCTCCCTACATCCAGAAGTACCGTCTGTGGCCCTGACGGGAGTCACCAGAACAACCTGCAACCTGGGCAAAGGAGCTGCAGCAAGCAAGTCCTTCATCACCTGCTTTGCTGCAGCAGCCAGAGGCCACCGTCAGGATCAGGCCCCCCGCCCTGCAAAGTGGGACCCAGGATGAGACAAGCCTGCGAGATCTTGCAGTGTTAGGTGAAACCAGAGACAAGCAACTGCAACAAGCACTAGGGGGAAGGAAAACAAGAAAACAGTAGTAAGATCATGGCTTCGCATAGTTTCAGCATGTGCACAGCCTCACCGATGATCGCATACTGTTTCTGAAGCATTCAGTAGAAGCATTTTTTTCAACATTTATTTTAACAGCAATCTATGCATCATCTTTCAACATCATGCAGCACTCTGTGCTGCCAGATATGCTGACTCCATTCAGGTCATTTACAGCATCCTCGCAGAAGGCCAGGGGGACCATTAGATCATCAGGTCTGCCTTTCTAGTGCAGGACAGTGAACTTCATCCAACTGCATATGAAATATTTGCAGTCAGACCCCATGAAGAACATTAGCAAAAGGCTGCTGGCATCGATGAGCCACTGAAAATCCGCTGCCAAGTCCACATCAGCATTAACTGCCTCCGCTCCTGAGCAGTCCTACACACACACTGCAGCGAAAACCTATATCCCACAAAGCCTGGGTAAAGCAGGGCTGTATAGCTGCAGGCGGTGTCCACAACAGCAACTAAGCAAGAACTGGGCTGCAGAACGCGCAAAAAAAACGTGGGAGGGAGAAGGAGAGAGTGTGGAACTGCCAGCCTGTTACCTGGGGAGCCTCACATGCCCCTGAGAATTGTCCAGGCAGGTCCACCAGAAGTGAAGGCTTCACCAGACTACTCCCCCGTTACCTGCCTTCCTCTGATTTTGTGCCTGGGAGGGAGGGTCACATCACGGGGGACACAAATTAGGGATGCATCCAGCACACAAGTACAGCCATAGCTGGTGTGTGTCAGGGCCTGGGAGCTCCCTTCCCCATGACACTCAGAAGGAAAACCTTTCCATGCACCAGAAGCTGCATTGATGAACATATAAACACTTTAAACATCATCCTGAATACACTGGACTGGGAAGTCACCCGCTCCATGGCACTGGGTTAGAAACAGCTCATCTGCAGCAGCGGGGACTGGTGTGTGTCTGCATTCAGTCGGGGGGGGGCTGGGCAAACAGGCAGGTTAAGCGGAGCACAGCAAAGCAGAGATGCTTTTGGGGCTGGATTCTTTTCCTTGCTCACTGTTAGAAGACAACAATTTTCTGTGATATTTGCTGTGGCGTCAAAAGTCACCTCACAATGAGCTGTCAGGAGAAAATACGAAAAGCCAGCTCTTGCAAGACCTGCGGTTGGACGCACTCATGGCAGGGTGGCAGCAGGTCCCACCTGCAACAAGGTCAGACGTGAGCAGGGTGGCAGACACATCCAAATGGTCCCCAAGAAAAAAATCTCAATTTTGGGTATGCTGCTATCAAACAAGGCAAGAAAATAATTATCCAGAAAAGGATACAGTGCTAATAAACGGATTTTTCAAGTAAGGTTTGAGCAAGGCCCCTGGAGGTACCGGCAGAGAATTCTGACTGGGGAATCAGGAAAGGCAACCCACGCAGGAGTTGAGAATTTAAGCCAAAGTAACTGTATAAATAAATAGCACCAGGGTTTAATGCAGCCTGCAAAGCTACCTGAGTAAGGGAAAATGAAGGTTGTCATACTAGAGAGTAGTAAGAGTTCAGTGTAAATAGAAGAACAGAAAATATCCCACCTGGCAAAAAAATGAAACATCATGAAATGAAGTTTTTTAGGGGCCCTGAGTTTCCTGGATGGAAACGTGTCCAGTGCAGCGAGGGACGTAAAAAGATGGATGAGGTGGAAGGATGGAGTCTCACCGAATGGCTGGAGGCAGCTTTCCATGAGGAGTAAAGCCATGCGGTTACTCACAGACAGTTATTTCAGCTAGGCTTCCTCATAAGCTCCGAAGACAGTAGGTCATAGAGAAGTTTAAAAAGTGCCGATTTGGAGCTACTGATGACAAGCCATTATATGCGTGTTCCAGAGTTCAAGTTCTCGGAGATCAGAGCAAGCCCCATATCCCCAGCCTTCATCTTCCATGGCAGAGCGGAGGCAGAGAGCGCAGCACAGCCTGCACGGGGAACACGGCACCAAGGCACAGCTCTTCCTTCCTCGGAGGCTGGGAGGCAGCAGCACTCTTCAATACCCCAGAAAGCCAAATCTAGCATCAACAGAGCCTAAGCGCCGGACCAACCCGTCCCGTTTACATCCTTAGTTAAGGGATGAAAGAAAGCTAGTAGCAAAAAGGTTCTGCACTCTTCTGAACATAGTGTGAACCTTGGGGCTGCCCACCCGCTCCTGACAGCGGTGCGGGACAGCTGTTGTCACCAGAGGCAGCTGCAGCCTGAAAAGCTGGTGGAGACTGTTCAGGGTAGTCATTGAAAAGAAACGGGCTACATCTCAGGTGACTCAAATCCAATTGAACTGCCACCTGATCCCAAAGCAATGCTGACAACACTCCAACTGCAAAAAGGATAAAATCCTCCTGAGCCCAAAAAAGCCCAAACCTGACTGAGCAGGACTAGATCCTCACAAGACTCATAATGGGAAGAAGAACAAGTTTGGGTTTACTACTTCTGCGATTTCTTGTAGGAAACTACACAGAGGGGACACCTCTGTCTTTAAATTTTGCAGGGAGGTGAGTATGGGAGAGAGAAACCTCAGGGATTAAGATGCCTTTTGTATTCTAGTGAAGCTCCCCACCTGGTGTTAGCAGAAGAAGTTTTTGCCCGTGTCAGAGGGCAATAAGCCCAGAGCCTGCACTCTGTGTCCCACCGGAACCGACAGCAGGCACACACGGGTCGGTCAAACTGCCCACACAACAGCTTTGGTAGCCCTTCCCAGCTGGCAGAGGAGCTCATCACGAGGGCCATTAGCCACGGGCATCAGAGAGGGAACTGGAGAGGAGGGGGCCCGGGGCCGAAGGCTACGTCAGCGCTGCGCCAGACGTCCCGCTCGCAGGCTTCCCTCGCAGCGGAGCAGCTGGCCTTGCCATACGATCTCCCCTCCACCTCCACAGGGCTGCAGCCAGAGGCTGGAGCTGGAAGCGGCCCTGCCAGGCAAGTCATAGGAAGCCTCCCCCGGCTGAGCCAGCTGAAGCCATGGGAAGCTGCCGTGCCGAGTGCTTACAAGGGGCCCATTATGGGAGGAAGGAGCCAAGAGGCCAGGTACCTGCAGCAAGAGCGGCAGCATCCAAGGCTCTGTCCCGCAGAGCCAAGCGAGCCCCTCCAGCCTCTCCCAACACCCAGGTACCACGGCCACGCTGCCAGCCCCCCAGCAGCCCCCCAGCCCACACGCCTTCTGGGATGGCCATAGGCAGCCCCAGAGAGCAGCAGTCGAACACCCGCCGCCTGCTGCGCGGCACAGCTGTCTGACCTGCCGAAGCCCCGATGTGTCAGCAGAAGGGCATCCCATCCAGCATGCTCCTGAGCCACACATCCCTGTGCGATGGGATGCCGGCAGCAGGCCGTCCCGCCTGCACACCGGCACACACGCACGATGGATCATGGGGGCGAGAGCAGCGCGATCGCCTGCCACACGTGTGGCACAGACGGACGGCAGGAGAGCGAGCACCGAGCGGGCTCCTGCTCTGCTCCGGGGCCCGGACCGGATGCCAGAGCCAGACGAAGGGCAGCACGGCCCAAGCACCCCCCACATCACCCCTTGTGACTGCCCCGGGCATCCCGCGGGGGACGGGGCAGCGCCCGGAGCGCCCGCGGGGATGGAAGGAAGGATGTACCGTGATGCAGCACGGGGCTCAGGACGGGAACCGGCCCCTCCGCCCTCCGGCTCCTCGGTGCCGGGACCCCCGGGGCTCCCGCTGCGCCCCCCCCCCCCCAGCAAGGTCCCC
>VYZM01003239.1:533878-546490 GCA_013398915.1 Dromas ardeola
AGCGGGGACCGCCGGCTCTCCGCCCTCCGCTCACCGCCCCATCCCGCGCCGGGGCTCCGCCGGGACCTGCCGCCCACCGGGGCCGGGGGCGCAGACAGCGGGGCTGAGGCAGGGGCGCGGGCTGCCGAGTGGCCCCCGCAAGGAGGAGGACGAGGAGGAGGAGGAGGAGGAAGAAGGCGTCCGGCCCCGCTCGCCGGGCTGCCAGCGAGCTCCCGCGCTCCGCAGGCAGCTCCGAGCACCTTCGCGCCTGCCTCTGGCACTGGCAGCGCCTGGAGGGGATGGAGGGTTTTATTTTTGGAAACCTCCCCCTTTTGTGTCTTTTTGATGCTGACATCCCCCCTCTCCAGAGGACACGGCTCGGCCCCCCTCCTTAGGAGAGGAGACATTCCAGCAACACCCACTTTGGCAAAGGGAAACAAACTACAACAGAGAAGCCTTAACCCCTGCCTGGCCGGGGAGACCCGTCCGCCGCCTGCCCGGCAGCCGGCGTGCGGCCCCCGGAGCCCTCCCCGCCGCCCGACCCGCAGCGAGCCGCCGGCTCCCGCTCCAGCTGGAAGCGCTTGGGGAAGGTGGAGCAGCCCGGGTGTGGGGTGCACGGAGCAGGGGACACGGATGCCGGAGGCATACACGGTAGCCCCCCAGCAGCTGGGGATTTCTGGAGCTGCATCGGCAGCATCAGCCCGCTTGCTGGTCTTGATCGCGTACCCCAGGAGAAAGGCATGGCAATGGGAAGAGCTTTATTTGCTATCCCATCCTGGCTTCAGCGCTCTCAGATCTCCCCAAATCCAGCTCAGGGCTTTGTACTCTTACTTGTATAGGTCCAGGCTAGAAAAGGATCCAGCTAAAATCTCCAGGTCCTTCAGCTAAGAGAGATCTTCCAGGAGACATATCCCACCAGCATGGAGTAGATGTCCCTCCCTCCCCACATCTGTCTCTGCATGAGCACCTGGAGGTCGAGGGATTACTTGAAATGACTGTTTTATATGCACTGAGAAAGTCTGAGGGAAGAGTGAGGTGAGGGAGAAGGGGGGGCAGAAGTCCCCTCTCAGCCACACACTTCAGCTTGGCCTTGTCCTCTGCCACATCTCTGCTGCTCTCTGCTGCCCTTGGCCATCTCAGGCAGGGAGAGAATCCTCCCAGAGGAGCGCAGGCTCACTCCCAGCCCAGCAACATGGCATATTTGGGGTGGGCTCATTCTGGCCCACAGCAGTGGCTGGGAATTTGGTGGGTGGCTGAAGACCTCTCATTGCATCTCAGTGCATGAGGAGGCAGAGGAGGGCACCGCAGGTGCTCATGAGAAGGAGATGCTCACTGGTATGTGTCCCTGCAGCGGGTCCCGTGGCCAGTAACACTCATCAACCCCTTTTCGTCATGCCAGGCTCAGGCGGATGAAAGGTCCACATCACTGGGCATCCCAACACTGAGCGCTGTGTCTGGATGCCTGCGGGAGAACAGGAGATACTCTGTGTACACACAGAGCGATCCCTTGGGTGCACCCTCACACCTTCCAGCATCCCAATGGGTAGGGGCTCCTTCAGCCAGGTGCTCCAGCTCAGCCATTGGGTTTAAAAGGCAAATTTTCATATCAGCCCATGAATTTATCTAATTTCTTTTGTCCCTTTTGATGTGGGGGGGGACTGCAACATAGAGCACTGGCTATCTTGCCATGCCCACTGCTCCCCTAGCCCCTTTCAGCACCCTGTCCCACTGACATTCCTCTGCCTCCAGCCTCTCCCGCTGCAGGTGCTGCCTCCCCTGTCCCTCACCAAGCTCTCTGCTTCCCAATAGGTTCATAGCAGAGGGGTCCAGCTCCCTCAGTGCCTCCTCTCTGGCCTCCAGCAGCTGTGCTCCTAAAGCCTCTCCCAGTTGAAACCGGTGGCTCCAGCTCCCTTCTTCCCATTGCCCCCCACCTTTTACTCCCTCTCAGAGCACAGCCATCCCCTCGCTGGGATGGGAGCACTGCTGCCTGCCCTCCGGGGTGTGGAGGAGCCAGGAAAGGAGTAGAAGCACAGGGAATAAATCTCCCAAAAGCCCACTAGCTCTGCAGCACGGCAGGACCCCAGCACATCCCTTGTGGCCAGGTCCCTGGCAAGCGAGGGAGAGGGGAGGTAACTTGGCAGGCAAGCAAGTGTGACAGGAGTGACAGGGCTGAGTGGGTTCGGGCTTTGACCTTGGCGCTGACAGTGGGCTTGCAGGGCAGCGGCGTCAGAGGAAATACCAGCGGGTGCTTTGGCACTTCCTGGGATGCCATCAGCTCGCCCGCCCGCCCCACCGGGGCAGAGCCAGCGCTTGGGCAGGAGCTTGCATGGCCCTGGATGCCGTGAGCAGTGCCCGATAACAGCCGTGGCTCATTTCTTTGTTCTGAGGAAGAGGAATGTCCTTTCCATCCTCACCTAATTACTTTCTTATGCAGCAGTGGAAAGAATGCTTGTGCCTAAACCTGACACGAGAAAATTATCAACGCCATAAACAAAGCCATAAACAAAGCAGCTGAGAGCCCGGGCAGTGCTCGAAGCTAGAGCAGGCAACCCCAGAGCAGGCTCAGTCGGGGTGCAAGTGGGCTCCTGCTCCCCAGAGGCATTGGGTCACCCTGGGGAAGAAGGAGACTTGTGGCATCCGCAGGGGATCGCACCTCCACAGAAGCCCACGCTGGAGGCCCTGATGGCTGCAGGGCTTCTGGAGCCTGTGCCTCCCCAACAGGGCCAGGGAATGAGATGTGCAAACACAACGAAGCCATTGACGTCCCTCCAGTAACTCTCGCAGTCGCCCCTGGCTGTAGTGGAGCCCAGCCCAGGGAGCTGGCATCCCTCCTCAAATCAGCTTTTCTCCGTGTTTATGGTAACACCCCCCCAGAGCTGGACACCGAGCTCCTTCCAGCCTCACACATGCAAACGCTCATTTACTTTTGTAGGGATGTGCCGGCGCCGTAAGCGCTTTGGCAGAGCAGGAGCCAGCCAAGGGCAGCAGTGAGCCCCAGTCCCGTGGCCCCGCGGCTGCCTGGCACGGGGGACGCAGGCTCAGGCGCCCAGGGAGGGGAGTGACTGCATCCGCGGTGCAGGTGGGCGATGCGCAGGTGCTCGGGCACGGGCTCACTGCCTCCCAGCCCCATGGCTCGCTTCATATGCAGCCATCCCTGAAAGGGAACCCATTGAAAGTGGGGAAGTGCAGGGGAGTTGCAGCGCAGGTTGAGCATCAGCGTGCTGCTCGGCGGGGGGCTCAGCGGGCAAACGTGAAATACCTCATTCCTCAGGAACTCGCGCAGGCAGAGTTCGGATGGTCGGGCTTCTCGCCACCGAGATCAAACCCAGGCGTGGGAAGAGAGATCAGGAGCGGAGAGAGGATAGGTCAGAAAACCGGTGAGCAGGGTTCGACGGGCCAGCCCCTGGCAGAGAGGAGCGCAGGGCTCCTCTGGTGGTGGGGGGGAGAGCTGCAGGTGGGCAGCTCAAAGTGCTCTCTGGGGTCTTCACTTGCCCTTAATACGCCACACAAGCTTCTAGGCAGCAGAGATGGCACCAAAGGAGAGACCGAGGGCAGATGCAGCTGCACCACCTCTCCACGTCCACGCTTTCCAGGGCCAGAGCGCTGGGGTGAATGAGGCAGACCTGGAAGCCAGCACAGAAAGCACGGGGCTCCTCAGACCCTGCCAAAGAGAAGAGCAAGGGTGGACTGTGCTGACAGCATGGCCCTTCTCACCTGCCACCACTACAGCAGAGGAGGAGGAGTGCTTGGGCAGCTGAGGATCAAAGCCAGATGCAGAGGGGTCAAGGTGGCCGTGCCCTGAAGGGCTGAGTCAGGTCTCCTTGAGCCTTCTCAAAGAATAGGGGGAAGGGGGATCTTCAGGACTGTGCTGATGGGGTTCCCTCTGTGCCAGGACCCCTCATGCCCTCATTCCCCTACCCATTGTGTCCGCACCACCTCTGTACTAACCCCTCAGGAGGGTAGCACCTGGGGACCATGTTTCAAGGGCCAGTTGGCCTCCAGATGTATCTCCTGGCACTATATCCCTTAGATTAATTAGCCCCTTTTCTTCCTCTTCAGAAGGGTTCACAACCCGCATATGCTTCTTCCTCTGCTGTGAGCAGACCCCTAACGCGCTGCAGATGGGACACATTCCATGGATTCAGGAGCCGCCTGCAGCTCCTGCAGAGGAAGAAGGAGCACTCCCCCGGCTCAGGGCTGAAGGGCAAAGGAAGGCTGGCCAGCCACACCAGCTTAAAAATGAGGGTGCAGAGCCAGCCTTTCAGAGGCACAAGTCACAGCTTCTCTGAAAAGAGCCACTTCACACTATGAGAGAGGACATGGCAGCCCTAGGGAGCTGGATGGAGAAACAAATTTGAGGCAGCAGTGCAGAGAGACCTCTGGAGAGGACCTCTGTAACCAGGGGCATCAGAGAGGCAGGAAAAGCAGCTTCTGAATTTGTGAATGCAGCTGGCAAATCCTCCATGGACACCATTCCCAGCCCTTAGCTTCGCCATGAAATACACACATTTCAGCACACTCATGCTTACAGCACTCAGGGAAGGAGACGTTCCCACTGGACAGATGAGCCACTCCTGCCAGACACACACCCTGGCCCTCCAGCCACCTCCACCCACTGTTGGTGTGTCCCTCAGAGCCTTGGGGTACCTCCCAGCCTCTCCCCATGAGGCGGCGGCCAGCAGGCAGCTGAGAACCATGTAAGCGACAGTTTGTTGTCAGAAAATAGAAGAGAAACTGTCCAGCAGCTCCTAGTCGAAAGCCAACGTTTGCTGGTTTTATTGTTCCTTCTGCTTTCATTTAACCAGGACCATCTCTGAGATGGAGGAGGGAGGCACGGACCAGCCAAGTGGGTGTCCCACAGCTGGACTCCTTGGTCGTGTTCTTGCCCAAATACATGTCTGTGCATTACCAAGGGCTCAGACCACACGCTGGAAAGGAGGTTACAACAGGAGACAAAAACATGCCGCTAGGAAGAAGAAACCTGGAGAGCAGAACCAGATGGCCGAACCCAAGGGACGGGAGTGCAGAGTGAAGCCGAGCGGAGGTTGCTGTGGGCTACTGCTGCAGAAAGGCTCTGGTGGGGCTGGCTGCAGAGCACAGCTGGTTCCTTATTTAACCATCACACTATTTCAAGCCCCTTCAGCAACTCTCCAGGAGAGAGAAAAAAAAAATACCTCAGCTACAATGTGACTCATGCAGAGCTACAGCAGTTCAGGGGAACCTGTCCATTTATAATTAATGAAGTCCTGTTTGCAGTGATCCAACTGCAATCTCCCCTCTCCCCAGGAGGCTGTCCTGGCCTCTCTGCTTCTTCCATACCTGCGGCTGGAACTGCACGTGGCAGGGAGAGGGGCCTGGAAACCAGGAAAGCCTGACTGTCCCCCAGGAGCATGGAGGCTGCCCTGACCAGGAAACCCATTCCATCACGCTTTCCCTGTAGGAGCAAGCCTGCTCAGGACATCAGCCTGATGAGGGGCTTCAACTGGAGTGCTCATTAGTCAGCTGTCCTCACTAAAGGAGGAAAGGAAAGAAGGAAGCAGAACCTCTTGCCATTTTTAAGGGCTGTGACCCATGGACAGGGAACGCTCCCCAGGTGGTCCGGGCACTGTTGAGAAGAGTGTGGAAAAGGCCCCGATAGTGTGAATTTCCATAGCCTTCTCTTTCCCCTTTTCACGGGAATCTTAACACCAGGAGGCTTTTTCTGCATCAGCCACCAAACATCAGCTTGTCACAGACTGGAAGGGAACAGGGAAGCAGGAGGAACAGCTTGAGGGTACGCAGGGAGTGTATCCTCAGTGGAATGCTCTCCTCAGTGGAAAGTCTCCCTTCCCGTTGTCCGGTACCACTTCACAGGCAGTGCTTCCCAAGGAGCCTGCAACCTGGAGAAGACGAAAGATAAAGATCCAAGCAAGATGATCCAGCGGCAAGGACAGAAGAAACCAGGCAATCCCCGGACTGTGCTAAAGAACCTCTTCCTGAGAAATTCCTCCCACACTGAACTTCTCCCCAAAGCACCACATTTCCGTTGCATTGTTTTAAACAACAAAAAGACCAGAAAAAAACAGACCAGAATCAAACTTTGAATTCTACTGAGTGTGATTAAAGTTATTTCATTCCTGCTTCTGGTTCCAAAGTGATTTTCCTAAAAAGCAATGACTCCCATTACCTTCAAATTGTTGTTCCTTCCTTAAGACCCTCACCTTGGCTGTCCAGAGCACAGGGAACTTGGACTGGAAGTCCTTCAGCCCATCACCTTTGGAAGTCGGAGGAAAACTGATGATGGCCACACAGATCCTAAAATGGGAATGGTCGGTGGGACTGACGTTATATCTGTATTTTAGTTTGGTTACTTTGCCATCCTGAAATTGCAGGCTCGCTCCCCATCGCAGGATTTTAGGTGCTTTCCTACCAGTTTGGGCACTGGAATGGCTGCGTGAGCAGTGATCTCAGCTCATTACAATGCAGTGATTTCAAGTGCATGTTTAATCACTTATTAATAAGAGAATCTTAGGGAACTGCAAAAAGTGGCAATTATTAGGTGGCGTGTGTTAGAGCTAAAGTAGTCAGTCATCAAGCAATAGACTAGTTCATTGACACTTTACAGTCCCGTTGGGCAATTATTGGGATTAGGCTGAGTACCCAATTTCCCAGCTATGACTTCATAGGCTGGGAATCCAGCTCTCCAGTGACATCACAGCTCCAGAAGTCTCCCTCACCAGTTGCCACGCCGACTGCTGTCACCCACTCTACACATAGATGTTGCACACCCGGAGCCTTAAATAAGAATAACGAGGAATGAGAGCTTGACAAGGAAATAAGTGCAGGGCAACAGCAGAGAAGATGAGCAAAGCCCCTTTCCATGCTGCATCACATCAGGTCATTATCTTCTCAGAAGAGCAAGGGGCTTGGGACGGGGTAGCATCTGCTTCCCACCCAGACAGGGGCCACGCCAGGCACAAAACAAAAACTCCGTGACAGGATTACAGACATGGCACTTATGATTTTCCTGCCTCTCCCAGAACTGTGTTTGGACCTCAGGGCAGAAGCAGAGATGGTATAAGCCTGCCCTCTCTGCCAATGATTACTTCTGCCTCCGTGCCGAGCTCTTGCACACACTTTCAGGCCATGCATCTGCCTTCCCTCTC
This sequence comes from Dromas ardeola, assembly GCA_013398915.1. Classification (NCBI taxonomy): domain Eukaryota; kingdom Metazoa; phylum Chordata; class Aves; order Charadriiformes; family Dromadidae; genus Dromas; species Dromas ardeola. Next base: position 541,003 of record VYZM01003239.1, read on the forward strand.
TCTCCCCTTCCCCTCTCAGCTGGGCTGAGCAGGCAAGGCAGCCTCACACAGCTCAAACGCGCAGCAGTGCCAACAGCCCGGGTGGCTGCCTGCGCTCCCTCGAGGCTGGCAAGCCCCAACAGCAGGGGTGGCAGCCAAGAAGGCAGCTGGCACTGCGGACATGGGAGACACCCTCTCCTCCCTCCCTCCCAGAGCCTGGCCTTGTGCATCCCGGAGCCAAGGGAAGCATGTCCTGAAGGGTGCCATGGCTGAAGAAGGTGGGGAGCTCCCGATGCCCCTGGGGAACATCCCCACAGCAGCATCAGACCAGAACCTCCTGCTCCAAGGCTGTGGGAGCTAGGCTGATCTTCAGGCAATTCCTGCCGCAGATGAACAGGAGGAAGGCAGGCAGGCAGGGATGTGGAGCACGAAAGGTACTTGCACAAGCCAGGAGTGCAATCTGTGAGCAGATGAAAGTGAAGTAATGGCACCAACTTGCCTTATGACCACCAGAAGGGTCAAGGGGATGCTGAAGGCTCCTGGCTGGGCACAGAGCATGGCCAGGGCCACCCCAAGTGCAGGAGAAAGTGCTGTCTGTGGACGCACCCTCTCAATGCCACTTTGGTCTCCTGTTCTGTGAGGGGATGAGGCTGATACAGCCCTGGGCTTTCCTCAGCGCTGCCCGTGGCCTGAGTTCCCTCTGCCTTGCTGCCCACTTTCACCAAAGGCAGCTGCCCCACCACCAAAGGCATGTGCTGCCTACCTTGCTGCTCTCAGGCAGGCTCTGCTTTCCTGCAAGCTTGGCCATCTATCTCCACAGGGGCTCTGGGGGGGTATGAACATCCCTGACAAAACCTTTAGGCCACACAAATCACCCACCGGTACCAGTGGAGCTAAAATCCTATGTGAGAGCAGGTTGGGGGAGTAGAGAGGGCAGGATAGGCCAGCAGTGTGTCTCACCTCTGAGCCTGCAGGCACCATGAGTAGCTAAGGCAGTGTGGTATCAGCACTTTGCGCCCTGCCTCATCCCCACCATCCACAGTCTTCCTGCCAGCCTGCACCCAGGGCTGGCTGTCTCCTCTACAACCGAGGGCTGGTGCCCTCTTTGGCATCCCGCTGCTGCTGCCTGTCCTCCCACTAGGACTGCGCCTTTCCCCAGCACAGCTTTTAGAAGCCAGATCCAGGCCAGCAGCAGGACACCTTCCCCAGCCCAGGGGGGACACCCGCTTTTCAGGCCAAAGGCACATGTGAAGTTTGGCCCAAGGAAGCAGCTGCCCCATTTCATTTTCCCTGACAATGCCGGTGGGGAGCTACTGTGACCTGCGGTGCCTCCTAGACCACAGAGCTGCTGGAGATGTCGAGGCAAACCACAGAAAATACCACAGAGGCTGGTGGCCAGCTCTAGCCCTGTGCTTCCTCACTAGGACAGATCCAATCAAGGCTGATGCAGCCCACGGATACATCCAGGTTGCCCACACAACCAGGGCAGCCTCTCCTGAGACAGGTCCGGTGCTGCTGAGAAGAGGCTGGGGGTTGAAGAATATTCTGGCATGTCCCTTTCTTCCCTCACAGTCTGACTGTGGGTTGCCATGAACTACAGCTGACCTACAGCTCTCTGCCTCACCTGTCCCTGCCCCGGTATCCATATCCTATATGGCACCAGCCCCTTGGCCCCTGCTCAGCTCAAGCCTCCAGCTGGCTTTGGGGCCACTGCTAGAAACATTATAGCACACCTGTTCTTCAGATGAGGGTTTACAGCCAAGCCTAGCACATCTGGATTGTAAAATAGACATTTGGAAGTTTATCAACATGTTTCCAAACAGTCTGGGTATGGCAGAGACTCTGTCTCGATGCTTTAGTGGAGGAAGCAGCTGGGCTGGAAGGATGGTTCAGTGCCCTTCTCACGCCCCGTGCAGGCTGAGCTGAGCCCCACACACACACCCCCCAGAAACTGAACTGCCTCTTCCTGACACTAGTGGTCCAGGAAGCCGTGTCAGCAAGGCTCTAGGAGGGAAACGGGGAAGTGAAATCCAGTGCCCTTCCCACCCCAGAACCCGCTGACGCAGCTGCACCAAGCCTAGACTTCAGCCAAACATCTCCCAGAAACACCGCCTGCTCAGAAAATTGGTTAGGAATCTGCACCACATGCGCTGGAGGCGGGGGGAGAAAGAACTCACTCCATCGGCTCGGTCCTGTGCAAAGCTCAGCCGCCAACAGCCTCCAGGGCTTCTGCTCTCAGCAAAGTCCTGATCAGCAGCAGCATCAAGCTGCCACTAATGGGTTTGTCAGCACCAAGCAGATCTGAAGGAGGAACGTGGCCCACTGCCCTGAGTTGTTTCACGTGCACAGCCCCTCTCATCGTATTAGTTTCTCAGATGTGCAGCTCTCACACCCGTGCTAACAACAGACCTCCCACGCAAGCGTTCAGTAACATGCTCTGATTTTGGTCTCTTCCCAGCCATCCCTCGCCAACAGAAACACAGCTGATGCTTCAGGGTGTGAGTGACACAGAGGCAAGAGGCACAGAAGACCTGTAAAGCTGATGGAGCAGGAGGCAGCTCTGCTCCCAGCTTGCAGAGTGGTTGCTTCCCACAAGATCTTCAGATGGCCTAGGTCTAAGTTCACAGCAGCTGATTAATAATTCTTCTCCCGGTAGTAAAGCAAAGTGATGCTAGATACAGATGTGCTCTTCAAAACTGCCCCTCCCCTCATTCTCACCCCACAATAGCCTGGCTGGCAGCTGGCAGGGTCTCCTCTCATCTCCTTCTGTTTCACCCATCCACCTGCAGATGAAGGACACGTTCCTGTGCTGCAGTACTGACTGCCGTGCTATGCTGTCATCACCCCTGAAGGAGAAACCACTCTGCTAACCCAGTGGCTGAGCACCGTACAAGTATCTACAGGAACTGGCAAAGGTGGCACAAAAGGAGACCTGTCTTTCAAGCTGAATCAGTCTCTTCACTTCTCTGCAACGCAGTAGACTATAAATGTATTTATACCTCTTTTACAGCCCTTTGAAGCCCTTTGAAGGGCAGACCCGGATTCTTTCACCAGCTCCACCTGAGTGAATCTCTTCCCTCTCTAACCCACTTGCCCTCAGTAATATTGAACTACCTCTTTAGAGGCACTAATTCAAAGTGATTCCAAGCTCGGAGTACTTCAATGGAGGAGGCTGGGTAGGGACGAGGGTGTGAAGGTCGGGGGTAACACCGACCCTTCAAACACTGTACCTGCAGCGATGGAGATGCAAATGCATTTCTATAGCGCTTTGCACTTGGCTAGATTCTTCATCCTTATGTATCTGTTTCAAAAGCCTGGTGCTAAGGCTGCAGAGCTCCCCAAAATTCCTAGGAATAAGAGTAACGTGACTTAGGTGAATGCAGGGAAGAGCATCAGCATAGAGAGACCTGACAACTTCTAAACAGAGCCCATGACAACGGGGCCAGGGCACTGCCCCACAGTGCTGACGCTGGGATCTGAGTTCAGTCCTAGCTCTGATGCAGGCTTCTGTGATCTCAGATGAACCATCTAGCTTCAGCCCTCAGGTACGAAGTGCAAAAGAGACCACCCCGCACGCCCACTCTGTGTTTGCCCATATCCTTACTGGGCCCTCTAGCACTAGAGTGAGCCACATTACATAGAACAAAGGGCATGCTGTTGGAGAAAATGTCTGAATTAATGTGAAAGCTGTACCCATGCCACTGCTTAAGGAAAACAAGCATATTTAGCTGCACCTACCACTGAGCACATATAACACTGTCTGAAATCCGTGCTAGGACCAAGTTTGCTACTGGATACTTCTTCTATGGGACCTGGAGAACCTGCAAAGATGCTAGCAGCAATTCAGGGTGAGAGGCACTGCAAGACATGACAGAGGAGAACAGGTTGGAAAATAAGAAAAAGGGATTCAAAACATCATTTGGATCTCACCAAGCAAGTTCTCCTCTTGCATCTGGATGTGCCAGTGGGCCCATCTGCCCAGACCATCCCAGACGGTGCATTTTTACCGACAGAGGAGGCAACATAGCTTTGCATTTCTCAGTAAATTGAGCTGTTCACCTCTAAGCTTCCAGGTCAGTGGGTCTGCTGTCTCTTCCTCCCCTCTGGAGCATAAATCTGACCCCCACCCCAGGCCCTCCCTCCCCAAGGCAGGGTCAGGTGCTGCTCATGACAGCCAGCGCATTGTTCAGTGGCTGAGACAACACTTCCTCCCGAGGGAGAGCATAACTCCGCAGAGGCAGAGGTCAAGTGTGCTCTTCCCAAAGACGAGGATTTGTCTTTGCCACTTAATCCAGGCTGAGATCTCACAGCTGGCACAGAGCTTCTCCCGAGGCCGGGAGTGGAGCCTTTGCAGGCAGAGGAAGGAGTACGCCTGGGGCACAGGCAGGTACAAGGGGCAAGACTGAATCTGCCCTTCACCACAAGCCTTTGGGGCACTAGCAAGGAGGCAGCTAGAAAAACAAACCCCCGCCAGGCACTTCGTCACTATTTTGTGAAAGAAAACCAAACCTGCCCTGGCCCCCACCAGTTCAGGCCAAACGCCAAAGACGGCCAAGTGGCTGTTGGTGCTAAACTTCCACGTTGCTTTACAGCCCTGCCTCCTTCAAGGAGGAGTGGAATCAAGGCAGCTTCACCACCGCAGTGCCTAGAGGCAGCAGCTCAGGTAGCTTCCAAAAGTGCCTTGGAGCACTCCTACTCTGCAGGGCTCAGCCACAGCCCTGCAGGGGGCAGCACGGGCAAGGCAGCACTGAAGGGCTCCATCACTCTGGTTTTGCAGTGGAGGTGAGGAGGAAACAGGCTCCTACTGTTCTCGCCTCAGACAGGCATGAGGTTCCCAGCCACGGCCAAGCAAGCAGGTGGTCCTGGCAGTGGACAGCATCCCCTGGTGCTCTTCCACACAACCACAGACTGGTTGAGGTGGGATGACACCTCTGGAGGTGGTCCCGTCCAGCCCCCTGCTCAGGCCAGGATGCTCAGGGCCATACCCGGTTGGGTTTTTGGACCCCTCCAAGGACAGAGGCTCCACAGCCTCCCTGGGCAGCCTGCTACAGCATTGTTCACTCTGATCTGACCTGTAACACAGGTGGCCATCAGCTGCCTTTGCTGCAATGGGTTTTGGTCACCACTGGATGAGCTGGGGGTGCCTCTTGGGGACGTGACACCCATAGACGCGCACAACATTCTTGGCTGCACTTTCTGGCTCCAGTCCCCAAGGGACTTCCTCAACCCCCAAGTTACAGGACCATGTTCAAGAGACTAAGCCCAGAGCAAAAGAGGGATGTCCCCCTGACTCACACTGACCACGCAAACACAGCAATAGCAGATCCAGCCTTTGCCGTCTCCCTCTATTCCTTGCTTTCTGTTCAAAGCAACTGAAGAAACATGGGGCGGGAGACATCATTTGGCAGAAAGACTTCCTTCTTTCAGAGTTGATTGCCTCTGAGATTGAGGAGGATTAACCCTACAGCCCCTCCATAAACACCAGACTCCCCCACGGCCACCCCCCCCG
>VYZM01003239.1:546520-580957 GCA_013398915.1 Dromas ardeola
CCCCCCCCCTCCGGCCCCGCAGTCAGTACAGATCCACGAGGATCCCAGGCCCACAAGCCTGTTTTCACGGATCTGTGCCATTTTACCTCCCGGTGCTTTTCTGGTTCTCATTATCTCTGCAGAGCTGATGACACTTAGACATTTCATCTCCCTGGAGGCTTTTTCTGGCACTTTAAGCTTGATTTATGCAATGCAGCCGTGGCCGTCCTGATCACCCACGCTCACCTCTGGCTTGTTAACACCTTGGCTAGCCAAGAACCCTTCCCCTCCGGCAGATCCGAATCGGGTTGAACCTCTGCACCCATTGGAGTTAAAGCCTTGGCAGCTTTCTCTCCCTTTCCCTCTCATTCACTCCTGGTCATTAATCACAGCCGCTTCTTTCCACAGGGGACCTGCCTCCACAGACCCAGACCTGCCCCTGCAGCTGCCAGGCAGTGAACAAGGGCAAACCCAATTAGCAGTTGTCAGGTAACGCTACCAGTAACCTTAGCCTGGCCATTAACCCCAGCCGCTTGGAGGGCATCACCAGTTCGAGATCCTTCCCCAGCCCAGCAGGATGCTTCTGGTGGGGGAAGCAGCCTCTTCCCCAGCCTTGTGTCTTCTGCTCTTGCTAGAAACCAGTTCAGAAATGCAACAGTTTGGGATCTAAACAGCTCTTAACACTTATCACTGCCTGTCCCCAGAGGCAAATCCAAATGCAAAGTACGGCTAAAACACATGTATATCTGTTTGCAACACCTCATTGGAGGAATTAAAGAGTGACAATGATACTGTACTTGGGACATGATGACAACTACTTCCATCAAGCCAAACAAGACCGAGGCCAAGGCTGGTCCAGCCTACTAAATGGTGCTAGAGCTTCAGGCTGGGCACCGTACCAAACATTACAGTGGAGCCCCTCTGCATGGCCCCTAGATGTCTTTGCCTTTGCAGGCCTGGCGACCTTTCCAAGCTTCTCTCCACCATCCTGTTATTCCTTTTCAGGCTGTTTCTTGCTCTTTGTCCACACTGCCTGCACAAGCTATTTTGCAGGAGGAAGGGTCGTCTCTTATGAGCTGTCTGCATCGTACCTAATGCAAGGTGGGGATGAACTGCCACTGCAAGGCAAACCTTGCACCTCTGTGTTGTACTTGGACACATCTGTCTCACTTGTGTTTGGGAAGAGCCTGTCCTCTGTCCGAGTCAACAACTCTTGTCACCTGGAGAGGAAGGGCAACAGCACTGAACACCGTAACCTGGATACCCCGCACATTCCCTCTGAGACCTTTTCAGTGCTTGCATCCAGCCAGGCCTGATGGGGAGGAGGATCGAACAAGGGCAGCTGGACAGGAGCCCTGCAAGTCAGCCAGGTCTCCACATACTGGCCACAGAATTTGCATCCGAAGCCGCTAACAAATGAGGTGAAGAAAAAGTCTGGAACGGGGACCAAGTCTGGTCGTGGTTTGAGTCCTGACTCCAAAGCAGCTGGTGCAGCCTGGCAGGCAGTACACAACTCAGCTGTCCCAAACACCCCTGCTGAGCTGAAACTTCCTCCAGCGTGGGCCAAGGGCACCCTTCCACGTCCTCTAATTCCTGCAGTCTGGTAAAATTACAGGTAAGGAAAGGACCCTCTGCCCTGCTCCCAAAGCAGACTTCATGCATCCAGGGTGTGAGGGGGCGTGGAGTCAAGAGAGCAGCTTCCCAAAGTGGTTTGCAGTGATTCACACAACTGAACACCCCCCACCCCCAAACTCATAGGCTCCAGGACCCCATCAACACATCATCTAGAGCACAAGCATTCCTCTGCTTTTGCCGTGCTGTGAGCTCCCCTCGTCATGCGGGTGCCCCTTCCTACTCTGCTTGCGGAGCTGGGGCAGGCTCTCTTCCAGCTGGATGCCATCCAGAGCCTCCACTGAGGTCCAGAGAAGGGAGCAGGAGGTGCTCGTGGCAGTGGGAGAAGGGACACGGAGGCCAAGGCTAACGGGGTTAGGTGGCACTGCAAGAACGCAACACCTGTGGATGTTAGGGTGAGAGGTACCATGGGGTCAGACCTTTCTATTGCTACAGCTTTGGAGATTTCCCTCTTTCCATCTGCCTTCCCACCATCTGCTGAGGCGACTGCAGGGAAGAGGAGATCTGCAAGGGTCACTCTTGGGCCAAAGCAGATGGAAGGGACCTGCTGCGAGCATTTTACTAGAGATGGGCCAGACAGCTGCAACATGTCCCCCAGCTCCCCAGCCCTGCCGAGGGCTCACTGGATCATCCAGCGCATGGAGGGTACCAGGGCCACAGGAGCTGTCTCACAACTGCACATGCCGCCCCGGAGGCCCACTTGCAATGACGAAGGGTCTGCAGCTGGACAAAGGAGTGAATTAACAAGCTGTTTAAGTCCTTCATCAGGGGCCTGAACAAACAGATGCTGCCAGGCGCTGGTCTCTCCCCCTCCTGGGGACCATCCCTCTGGTCAGAGATGGTTTTTCACAGCGCTCCCCAAGGTGGGGAACCAGCAGCACCTTTGTTTGCTACACAGAGCTCCAGGGCCTTCTCCTTCCCCTGCGCCTTTGAAGCTCCAGACGTCTCAGCCCTGCAGGCCTCCGAACCTGGGCCGCTGCGGACCTAATTAACTCCCTTGTTCATTTATGGTCTTTTGTCATTAAAGCAAGTAATTGGTGAAGGGAGGCAGCAGGTCCTCGTGTGTGCTCACATGGACTCGACTGCTCCCTTTGGTCTGCTGGGGAAGCCCTCTCCTGCTCGCCGAGTCCCTCTCTGCGGCCAGCCGCTTCAGGATCGGCGGAGGAGAGCACGCTGCCTCCCTCTTTCCAGCAAGCTCCCTCACTACCTTTGCGGCCGTCAGAAACCACCCAAGCCTTCTCAGGGCACGACACCTTTGAATTCAAGCAAGAACGTTTGCCTGGACTGTGGATCACACCCTAACCCCATCTTCCTTGCTGGCACCGAGACGCCCCTCAGGGTTTTCTCCTCACTCCCTTTTGTTTGACTGCTCTTTTACCCACACCCCCGCCATGTTCCCTCTTACCCCTGGCATCACAAGGATGGAGAGCGGGGGGGACTCTTTCACAGGGGGACACCTGGACAGGATTATCTAAGGGCTCCTGGACCAAACAGGCAGCTTCTCAGCCTTTGGAAACCTCCCTCGCCTTTGTTCCTTGGCCTTCTAGGGTTGGGGGAAGGGATCCCAATGAACATGTTTGTGCTGTTCTTCTTAATAGGGTGTTGTGTAACACAGAGGGAAGTGACTACACCGGGGACCCCAGCTGAGAACAGAGACTTTAATCCTGCTGCCCAGAGAAAACTTGGAAAAAATACCTACATCTGTTCTGTTGCATTAGGCTCATGGCTCAGAGGCTGACAGCTGACCCTGCCTGCTCATGATGCCAAGGTATGGCCCCTGCCAAACAGTGCCAGGGTAAATTACCATGACTGATTAGAAAGGCAAAAGGCAGCCAGAGAAAACTGGGGAGGGAGCTCTCCCTGTGCAGGTTTCTGGAGAAGGGAGAAGGCCAAGCCAGAGCGAATCATGGCACCTTGTCTTCTCCACTGCCACAGTGACAAACACAGTGGAGGAGGAACACTAGTGGAAGAGAACAGGATGGGATGCAGGGAGATGGAGGAAGGTGAGGAGGCAGAGAAGAAATCACAGCTGCATTCAACTCTCCATGGGGCTCACTAAGGCGTCAGGAGACAACCACCCTCCTCATCAAACCTGTGCTAGGCTGAGGCCACAGAGGAAAAAAAGATGCTCATGTGCCTACAAGCAGAGTTCATGGCTTGAGAACAGCACAGGGCAGATGCTGGCCTCACAGAGCAGTGCACACTCTTCCTGCCATGAGTCTGCCAGCTCTAGGACATGTAAGAACACAGGTGTGGGGCTCCCTGACCCAGCACCACAACACAGTTCCCTTCCAGGCTCAGGCTTTGTCATCACCTCACATCCACCCAACAGCTCAGAGAAGAGCATAAAGGAAATTAGCTATCCAGGGAACAGAACAACGCTTCCGAAATTTGGCTAATAGCAGACACCTCGATGCTCTGGAAACATGTCAAAGACTTCTCACCATATTTGGCAGGGCTCTACATTGATAGACTCACTGGGAACATGCTAGGTGCTGCACTGGGACCACAGGGCATGAGGGAGAGCCCCTTCTCTGCGCAGTCCCTCTTACGGGCACCATCAGGATGCTGAGGGTGGGCCTCCCCTAGATGGGAGAGGGTTTCTGGTAAGCCGTTAACACCCAGTTCTGTGAAGGATCTCTCTGTTCCTTATTCAAGTATTAAATTGGCTCAGCCCTAATTAGCATGACACCTATGACAGGATTAAAGCAGATTCCGCCTTCCTCTTCCTGCCTAGGGCCACCAGCTGCCAAACACTCCTCCAGGTCAGCATCCTGCACAGGACAGTGGCTAGCTGCAAGAGAAGCAGAAAACAAGCTCCTTTCTAACTCCTGTCCACCAGAGACAGGCTTTGGCCCTGAAGCAGGAAGGTTTGTTTGCTTTAAATCTTATTTAACTATGGATGTTTTCATTATCCACATCCATGTCACACTGTTATCCGCCCTTAGGAGGACAGGGAGGAAAGCTTTTGCTTTCCTCAGTCCATCTGTGGAGCAGACAGCTTTGATTAGCCACGTGCTTGTTGTCTTTCAATCCCTGCTGGCTGTCACTTTGACCTTGTTTGACAAGACAAAGGGATCAGGAGGAGCTGTGTGTTTCCTCTACACCCTTCAGCCTTTTATAAACTTCTACTTCAACACCACAACCTTGTATTGGACTCAGGTCCCCTATCTGTCGCCACAGACTTCACATGATCCTAAACCTCCATCCCTGAACTGAGGAGCAGCGATCCTGCCAAGAAGTGCAGCCACAGAGACGCCTCTTGATCCATAAGCTTTTCTGCACTAGAATCTAAAGATGCCTCTTGGGTCCAACACCACCAGTCCCATAACTCTTTTACACCTTCCTCCCTCTGCTGCTGCTGTTTGACCTGGTGCCTTTCCCTGTGTTCCTTACACTGCCTGGGAGCAGATCTGTTAGGTCTGAGCAGGGCATGGCAAGCACCAAGTGGTATGTGGCTCCTCTGAAACCCTGTCACTTTGCACTTAAATTGCAGCTCAGCCCGGCTCAGGAGGAGGAACCAGAGGGGTTGAGCCACAGCAGAGCCAAATCCTAGAAAGACATTCCCAGAGCACCTTCCAAAGACACTTCCAACAGGCCACTGACACCCCTAACTGCAAAGTGCGAGGTCAGACGGGCCAAGTCAGATCTACTCAAAAACAGCCCGATGCAGAGAGTGTCCAAGGCAGGCACTACCTGTGCAGGGACCACTTCAGGCCAGTTGGCCCCTGATGGTGGTAACAGGGTCCTTTTCCCCCCTGTCCCTGGAGATGCTGCACTGTTCCAGTCATCTACTACAACTCATTCAAGCTTGTGTCAACTTCCACTCCCCCAGGCTCTCTGGAAAAGCCAGTGGTGCCTGCAGTTAATTAAAACAGTCCATTTGGTTATAATGAGCCCTAAAAAGAGAATATCAGCTCTCACTGTGCATAAGCTCCATTTTGCTTTCCTGGTCCACGCGTTAAAACTCCCTCTCCCCTGGCAAACTGATGACTAATCTGTCTCAAAGCCTGAGGGGATACATCTAATCTGGTTAGTGTTACTGCTGTTGTTTGTTCATATTAAGCACATTATTCTTACTAAGCTATTTGTCCTGAGTCTCTTGAGAGAGAGTGCTGCAGGTTAATCATACATATGTAAATCCAACTTCCTTTCAGGCATTTTAAATGTGTTGCCTGTTGGAGAACAAAAGGCCAAGGGGGAGCGGTGCAAGAGGGACTTGTGCCGAACCACACTTCCTAGATGCTCCCTTCTCATACGCTCCAATTTGGGGGTTAAAAGCACAGCCAGAGAATCTGCCAGCCAGCTCATTTGCTAGACTAGGAGGTCTGCTGAACAAAAAAACCAATCAACCAGACAACAGTAACCCAACCTGCAGGGTTTCAAGAGAGCTGAAGTTGGCCACTCTTAAACCCGACCATCTGAAGTTGACTATCGGTCCCCCTCTGGTGGCCAACCAGCCACAGTCACCTTCTGTCGGCAGAACAGGGCTGCCACATTGCTGCTACCTGTCCCTGCACCGAGGCACCTTGGGCGTCCCTGAGCCCCGCATCACCTTGAGCATCCTTGAGCCCGGGGCAGCACGGCTCTGCCTGGAGGACTGTCGGACAGCAGACTTCAGAGCACGGAGCTGAGTCAGGGAGCATGGCAGATGCCATGGAAGTCTTCTAAACAGGAAAAGACTCATTACAAGAACAGCCAGCATCTGCCGAGTCCTTCCAACTTGACAGCCTTAGGGCTATCTACAACTAGGCCCTCAATTTCTAATAGCAATATGGTGTAGCACTAGGAAACCCCATCTTGAAAAAGGGCTCCATTGTGCAAGGAGCTAAACATCCGGACAGAGAGAGACTGTGTGCTCTTTGGGACGGGGAATGAGATGGAGAGAAAGGACAGAAGAGGAAGAGAGTGAGCAGAAGGAAACAAGACATAAATCAGCATAAGTGACAGCTGCCCAGCGTGCTGCTCTCAATGGTGAGGACATGCAGCAGAAAGACAACAGTTCAACATCTTACTAGAAGACACAAAGGCGACTTTTTTGTACTATAAATTTTAGTTACAACAGTGACTACAATTGCTACCGGTGTATTGCGTGTTGTCCCCAGTATGAAAGGACCTAGGAGAGGGAAGGCTGCACACCACTGCTGACTGCTCACTCTAGTCATAGACAAGGGAGAAGGGGCTGCCAGTTGTCCCTAAGTATCACCCACTGTTGTAAGTGGCACTATCTCATCTTGAGGCAACTTCACACTTCAGCTACTGAAGCACAAGAGAGCCTCAGGCAGCTGTTCCTTCTAGTAAGAGATGAGATTTCTACAATTACTCAGAAAATTGCATCAGTTTACAGGCCATCAGAATTATGTTAGCATAAATGCCTAAATAAAGGGGTGGGTAGAGGCCAACACACTTCTCACAGCTTATCGGAGAACTGCCTCAAGAGGGAGAGAAGAATTTGGTCTTGGCCACTGCAGAGTCACTCCCCCAAAAACCACCCAAACTCAGTCTGGCCTTCACGTGCCTCAGAGAAAACTGGAGCAGCCGTAGGCCAATTCCAGTTTCTCCATCCCTCATATGGTGCAAGAGCTCCGCTTCCTTCGTCTGTAGTCACTGCAGCTTTCTACCAAGGCTGAGAGGTTTGGCTCTCGGCCTCACTCCCCGCTTCCAACCCCATGTGCAATTGCCCACGCCTCAACATATTTTGTAGCACGCCATCCCTGCAGAAGGGTAGCTGGAAAAGACTGATTGGGAATTTTGGGTGAACTTCAGCTACAGCTGTTTCAATTTACTGCAAAAAAAGTTATAGCAAATTATGTCTAAAAATTAACACATTCATGCAGTAACACCTCCCTCCTACAATCAAGTTTCATGCTCCGGAGAGCAGAGATTAGGGTTTCTCACGCATCAATGAAAAAAACAAAAAACAAACAAACAAGGAAAGAGTTTAAGGGGAAGATTCTAAAATCTCAGATTCTGCCCCATAAGGCTGAAGCCAAGACAGGCTGAGGTTCTGGTGGAGTTTGCCGTTTCCCATAACTGTTTTCCTTTTATAGTTCCCATAATCACACGTTCAAACTCTTTCTGCTGTCATGTGCCAGGTCAGTCAGACACAAGATGGTAGCAGAACAGTCAAAACCATACAAAACATAGTAATTCACTATGGGAACCAGGAGTTATGGCCCGGACCAGCTGACCAACTCAGCCATAACACTATGAAAGCAAGAAGAAATCTTATCCAAATCAAGCATCATTTCCCCATTTTCTCATTAAGGTATCTGAAGAAATTTCTTTTCCATGGGTCTACAGTTGAGGCAAACAGAAAGCTGAGCAGAGGAGCTGAATGCACAAAAATCCAGTTTCCCAAGCAGCACATCTTGACACGTCAGGTCAACTGGCCATGTATGGAATCAAGGATCCTAAGACAACAGGCAACTCCTTGCTATTGCTGGAGACGCAAGCTGGGGCATGTAGGATTCCAGCATGAAGTGCACGGGCATGCTTTCTCTCCCAGCCCCGTCTCCATGCCAGGTGCGAGGATAAATGGAGTCTGTGGAGTCAGCAACAGGTCACTGTCACCACTCCCTCTCTAAGACATCACAAGAAACTGGTGATCAGGACAGACAACATGGGCAACCAGATCATATGGCACATCCTGCAAAGACAGGTGGAAACTTTAGAACCTACTTCATGCTAAAGTAATCCAGCAAGCTGAGCTCTCTTCTTCACACCCAAACAAGATAGTGTTTCTGAAGACTCCAGCCTCAACTTGGCCACCTTCCCATGAGCAATACTGGTCATGGCATGTAAAGACATGTCCACATGGTTCTCTGTGTATCATTTTGCTCATGCCACGTTTGCAGTCACCCACCTTTTAGTGCCCTGACTCCAACTCCAGCAGCTCTAGGCTCACCACCTCTGTGATTTCCAGGGGACACTGGAACTTCAGTTTCTGGATTCCTCATAACCTCCATCTCCTCGGAGTCCAGCATAAGACAACTTTGTTCCCATAAGGAGCTTCTAAATAATACCATCACCCAGCACAATGCTACACAGATAATCCCCGAGACTCACATACACTGCTCACTCTTCTTTAGCTAGTGCTCATGGCTTGTGAGCCAGAATCAAGGATAGGTGCTGTTTTCATAATCAGTGAGAACATCTGCCTAGTTATATGGTTCAACACACACAGCCAGCCAATGCTACGCTGGCTGAGGATATGCTGAATCTTTATACAGCCCAGGAAACAGTGTTTTCATCATTCTACAGGCAGCAATGCTAATGGACACAGAATCACGTTGCAAAATCTTCTCAAGTTTTAAAGTTATTATTTTAATCCTTAAACTATTAAAAAAAAAAAGTCCAAGGAAAAACAATGATAAATTGAATGCTTTTCATCAGAGCTGGAAGAAGCTCAAGCCCAGGAATCACAGAAATCGGATATCGCCCCTGAAGGCAACAAGCTGTCAACTTACTCATTACTCCGTTGTTCGTTGGCAGAGACTTGCAGGTACACTGTTTCCACACTGCAATCTGAAAGCATTTTGTACAACTTCGAAAGCTGCAAAGGACTCAAATGCTCCCTCTTCTCCTGGCTTCATCTAATCCTCTTGACAGTACAGTGAAGCACAAGCAGTACAAATACCTGCATCTCAAAGAAGCAGGTAATACATGGTGACATGAAAAAGTAATTGCACCCACTGCATTATTAATTTACATAAGAGTCCCCTTAAAATACATTTCTGGCACTCAAGAGGGGAGTTCAGCTGGGGAGAGGGAACTTAGCCATGGTCTCTACCCGGCAGAAAGCTGTGTCTTCTGCACTTGCCAGAGCAGATGTAGCCACACAGACAGAGCTCCTGTGAAAGCATGCAACCACCCAGGTCTCAACCACCTACTCACGCTGCAGGGAGTGCCGTAACCTCTCACGGCTAATGGACAGTTGAAGGCCACATTCAAAGGGTTGCAGTCAACAGCTCAATGTCCAAGTGGAAACCAGTGACAAGTGGTGTTCCTCAGGTGTCAGTAGTGGGACCGGAGCTGTTTAACATCTTTGTCAGTGATATGGACAGTGGGATTGAGTGCACCCTCAGCAATTTTGCCAATGACATCAAGCTGTGTGGTGTGGTCAACATGCTGGAGGGAAGGGATGCCATCCAGAGGGACCTGGACAGGCTTGAGAGGTGGGTCCGTGCAAACCTTATGAAGTTCAACCAGGCAAAGGGGAAGGTCCTGCACCCGGGGTCACAGCAATCCCAAGCACAAATACAGGTTGGGCAGAGAATGGATTGAGAGCAGCCCTGAGGAGAAGGACTTGACGGTGTTCGTGGATGAGAAGCTCAATGTAAGCCGGCAATGTGTGCTTGCAGCCCGGAAAGCCAACTGCATCCTGTGCTGCATCAAAAGAAATGTGTCCAGCAGGTCGAGGGAAGTGATTCTGCCCCTCTGCTCTGCTCTTGTGAGACCCCAACTGGAGTACTGTGTCCAACTTTGGAGTCCTCAGCACAGGAAGGACATGGACCTGTTGGAGCGAGTCCAGAGGAGGGCCACAAAGATGATCAGTGGGATAGAACACCTCTCCTATGGAGACAGGCTGAAAGAGTTGGGGCTGTTCAGCCTGGAGAAGAGAAGGCTCCAGGGAGACCTTATAGCAGCCTTTCAGTACCTAAAGAGGGTCTACAGGAGAGATGGGGAGGGACTCTTTATCAGGGAGTGTAGCAATAGGATGAGGGGTAACAGTTTTAAACTCAAAGAGGGGAGATTTAGATTAGATACCAGGAAGAAATTCTTTACTGTGGGGGTGGTGAGACACTGGAACAGGTTGCCCAGAGAAGTTGTGGATGCCCCATTCCTGGAAGTGTTCAAGGCCAGGCTGGATGGGGCTTTGATCAGCCTGGTCTAGTAGGAGGTGTCCCTGCCCATGGCAGGGGGATTGGAACTAGATGATCTTTAAGGTCCCTTCCAACCCAAACCATTCGACGATTAGCAGCTGCTTCAGCCCATTTTCCAGCCTACTGTGGAGAGACCTCACAGTAGCCTGCGAGCCCTAGCCCAGAGTCCTGCCTCTTCCCAGAAGCTCGCAGGTCCTAGGTTCAGTCAGGCACCCTGAAATGCTGCAGGTGGAGAACCATCCTCCCTCCCCTGCAGCAGACCTCAGTGAGATACCCGAAGACCTGGAGAGGCCCCTTGCCCATGGACAGCACTAACCAGCTTGATTCCCTCTGTACAGCCCCGAAAGAACACTGAGCTGAGAAGTCAGCATTTTTAAAATATTTTATTTATTATACAAACTATTTACAAAATCAGCTACTACAACCACAGGCTTCCAAATTTTGGCTGAACTCTGCCAGAAATTCACCAGAGGGAACTAGGATTTCACCTGTAGCATCCACAGCTCCTGGCTTCTGAGAACATGCAACATGGCCTGCAGGTGCAGGCTGAAGCCAGGCCCTCTGCACCCCAAAGCAGCTTCAGGAAACACAGAACCTGTCTGAGATGATACCAGGATCCTAAAGATTCCTACAGAAGGGCCTCTATTAGGTGTGAATAAATAAAGGATAAAAAGAAAAGTAACGAACCTCTGCCAGAAGTAACATACAGTATAGGTGACCAAAGCACATCCCCATTGCCAGTGTTAAGGGCAGCATAAGAAGTGACTGCCCTGGGAAAGGGTATAAAGCTAGACAAGTTTAGAAACATTGCGATGGATCTCAGAAACATGGGACCAGCTAGGGGCCTGTGGAAACAATGGGGATGGGTTTAGTTGACTAAGAGCACCCATCACAGTTCTGACTGCACTTATGTTAAGAAGAAAGTCCTTGGCATCTGCACAGCTGCTGGGAAGTGTGAAGTGCTGGCTGCAATGCAATGAGAAGCATTTAGGAGCTCTTTTCAGCAGAGGAAGACTGCCCAATGTCCAACTACTTTGTCCTCAGAATAAAAAAGTCCAGCTCAAGAGAAGAAGGGAGAAGGTTCCTGAGGAAGATGTCACTGGCATAGTTGGCCCATAGCTACAAGGCTGGAAACATCCTCACCAGGTGAGACTGCAAGACAAGGCTGCAACACGGGAACAGCACCAAGCTACACCTCCCAGCAAACAGGAGTTAAGCCAAGCACTGCCACCTCCTCTCAGTCCCCGGAGAAAGCAGTGAAGTGGTGGCATGGAGAACACAGGAACTGTAACTCTACTGATCATGGAAACAATCTGCAATGTAAATAAAATGGTACCATACTCTCCACCCACAGGTGGCCAGGACGTTGCAGAATGGAACCTGCACTAAAAAAAAGGAGAACAGCCACTACTAAAGTGATCTCTCAGAGCACAACAGTGGCATCTCTCGAGCTGGCAGCCTCACAGCACTTCAGTGCCAATGAGGGAATGAATTCACAAGGCAATGAAATCCCCCTGAGTAGTCTCAATGCTCAGCTGGCTGCTTTTTGGCACCAAAATGGCTTATTTTTTTTTCTGTGCGGAAGTTACACACTCAGCCCAAGAACAGCTAAGATGCTGCCTTGAAAACATTTTCTAGGTGTAGAATGCTTCCCCCAAATTCCCAGTCAATTCACCTAAACTATACTGGAAAAGCACACACAGTTATCTTAAAATATCCATACCATGCAGAAGTCTGCCCAGATCAGGTTGAGGACAGAAGAAGGGGGCTGAAGAGGATGACGTGACTTTTTATTTAATACGGTGTTCTAAAATTAGCTCAGGGATGCCAGTCTGAGACTCCATTCTGGAAGAAATCCAGCATTTCCATAATCCAGTGAAAGCTTACATTGCAGGTGTTGGCAACGCAGGTTCCTCACACTTTGACTCCTGCATGCTTTTGACTCCTGACCTGAACTGTCTGAGGGACTGCTGAGAACTTGAAGATCTTGAATTTTTCTTCACTGAAGAACTCAAAGATTCCCAGATTCCCCATCCCTTTATTTGCCTGGAAGGGCTGAACGGACTGCCAGCAACAACAAATCCCAATCATAAGCTTACTTCTCATGCTGGTCTGCCCACTCTTCTCCCCACAAGCCAGACAATGGTGAGTGCAGGCTGTTGAGTGATCACTTGAGCAAAGTTCTAGTTAACATTTTGTGCTGGAAAGCCAGCAGCACTGAATGGAACAGGAGAAAAGGAGAGATGAAGAAAGAAGGTAGGAAGATTGGGAGGACAGAAAGCCAGCTGCTCTCCAGGCACCAGCACCCTTCTGGAAACTCTGCCTGAAATGCAGTAGAGAAAGAGAAGCCTCAGGCTGCCGCATGATAGAGGTAGAAGCCAAGACCCTGTGGGATGCCCAGGTGGAGGTACCACATTCTGCCCAGTACCATCACCCCAACAACAAATGCAAGCCCAGTGCACACTGTAGCTGCTTACTGACCTGTCACTGTTACTACATAACATACATACCCTGAAGGTGAATGTGGGATAGGCATTGGTGCTCAGCGTTGAGGGATCACGCTCATGCCCATACTCTCTTTCCTGAGGAAGGGAAAAGAAGGCAAGGGCATGGGACAGCTTCCTGTGCAACATCAACAGTCAGAAACATTCAGTGGAGGAGAAACTCCTCTTCCAGTTCATTTGCAGGGGCTCATTACCAGCCACTGCTGGAGAAGGACGCTTCTGCTGCTGGACCCTGGCGGAGGTAGTACAGGATCACTGTCAGGGCCAGCACTTGTGCTCCGATGAGATTGTTCTCCCCTTTGGGTTACTCCCTCCAGTGGATACTGCCCATTTTTCTCTGTGGCACGGGTGACAGCAGTATCCAGAGCAAGATGGAGAAGGAGAATCAGAAACCCTTCTGAGTCAGGTGCTTGAAAGGAAGGACAACCCTATACTCTTCACGAGGCATAGAGTTAGATGAGCTATTGGGGAGCATCACTGGGGGAGTTGAGCCAAGACACGGAAAGTTACTAAGGCTTCCTGTGAGCCAGGTTTTCAGCAGAGCTCCATGCTGGTCTTCCCTCTTCTTCCCAGAGAGCTATGATAACAGCAGCTCAGCACATCTCCTGCACCTCACTGTAACTTCTGCTTATGAACTTCATCTTCTCACAGAAGGATGGGTGTACAGGCTGCAGGGAAATCAAGTGCAAATCTTCTTGATGAATGCACCACAGTCCTTTTGCTGTTTCACATTGAACCAAAGGGAGAATGAGGAAAAGGGAAAAGATGAGCTCTTGATGACATATCTGGGATACGGAAAGGCCACGTGACATCTTCTGGATGACAAATTCCTTTACATGGAGTCTTTGCTCTGCCTCCATTGCCCATGTGAAGGGAAGGAGAACAAGCAGAGGATTGAACCTGGGTCTTACCACAAAGAGCCAGGAGGCTAAGTAGTCTCCTGGAAAGGAGAAAAATCACAGCATGCCAAAGCCCTCACAACCCTCACTGATAGCTAGCTGCAGCATCTTGTGCACTTCTTCATAGGAGTCATAAGTAGGGAGGCACAGCTGGTTAAAACTGTAAAACAAAAGAAAAACTCCATTCAGACTGGAACTGAGAGGGGACCATCCCCTTACCAGCTGCTTTTAGATGGGTAGACATGAGCATCACACACACAACACATTATACACTGCTTGCCCACCACAACTAGCTGGTGTCATTCCCAAAAGCACAATGCAGAAAGTCCCACCATCCCACGATACTTGCCAAGTGTGGGCTGTTGGCAAAGTACTGTGAGTTGGAGCTGCAATGATCTGGAAAGATGGACAGAGTGCAGCGAACCCTCCTGGGGGCAGCTGGGAGGAACCAGTTGTGAACTGCAAGAGCCTGGCCAGCTCTTCCTGTGTGAAACTTGAGACCACTGTCCAAAACCACCTCATGACCTGTTAGGAAACAGGAAACGTAAAGCCAGGTCAGCCAAGAAAAATCAAATAAGCATATAAGCAAGTTGCAAGAAGATCAGTCAATTGCCCTTTGCAAGCAAGTGCTGTACTAATAGTCAGATATTCTTTTTGTTTTACCAGGGTGACACATAGAGGCAAGTATTACATAGTTTCTTCTTATCAGTTAAGAGATGTCCCACGCTACTACCTCCCACCAGTCCTTTCCCTTAAAGCAGAAAAGCTTCTGCCCTCCCCACAGAGATTTAATTTTAGAAATATCTGCATAGGCAATGAAGTAGGTTTACAATGCAGAAGTTCATTTACTTCTTGCACTATGCTAATCTTTTGCTTTTTCACATCCTCTGGTACTTTTGCAGGAAGGTGGAACCATCCCAGTATTTACAGCTAGAAGCTTGGACTCCCAGTCTCTTTTTATCTTAGGCTTTTTGGCAGCTTCCATTATTTTTTTTAAATGAAGTTGCTACCACTCCCATACCCCTCCCACTGGGAAAGGGAGGGAAGGATGCGAACAATTACAGGATACAAATTTAGGCTACTACATCAGTAGCCTTTACCACAGCACTGAATTCCAAACACTCCACATGGGCTGCAATCATGATCTTCAAGCATCCCTTAGAGATAATCGTATCACCATGAACATCTTCAGTAGCAATAATTCCCACCAATTCCTCCCGATTCCCCACTGAACTGTTCTTAATTAGTGCTTTGTTGTATTTTCTTAAAAAGACCACTGCTGCTGAATTTTTTTCCTGCTAGTAACTGATAAGCATCATCTCTAGCCAGCCAGGCTGAAGGATATCTCTAAGGGGAAACATTATTTCATAATGCATCCAGCCCTGCTCCTGACCCCTGAATCTCCCAGTTTGTGCTTCTGGGAGCCTAATTTCCATTCAAAAAATCTGTTCCCAGTTTAAGTTGTCTTCTGCTGTAGTTGAGCTAACTGTTTTCAGCAAGCAGGAGGGAGAAATCCTTTCACTTGCCTTCTCACGGAAGTGCCAAGATCCTCCCACCACTACAGCATGTGCCTTGAAGTCACAGACGCTGATATCTCCAGTACCGCACATAAGCAACTGAAAGGCAAGAGACTGCAGTCAGAAAGTCAGGAGCCCAGGAAACAAGGCAACAGCTACCATGCAGACTACAAATGGTCAAACTGCTTAGAGAAGAAACATTTTGGCTTTATTCCAGATCCAGAAAGCGCTTCATTTGTCAGAGAGGAGGGGAAGTAAGGATAGAGATGCTTAGGGAGGCAGCAATTACCTCAAGCTCATTCTCATCAAAAATAGCCAGGAGGTTCTCAGGAACTAACTCATTAAGACCTGGAAGAGAAAAGGAGAGAAGAGCAGCAAATGCCATCCCCTGGGAGATGAAGCAGAAAGGAGCAGAGAGCAGACATCATGTTACCTTTCAGGAAGTGATCCACCTCCTCCCTAACCTGATTAGCCAGCCTGTACTGCGCGAGCAGATTTAGATACAAGATTTTGTTTTCATTGGTCACTGGTACTTGAGCGCCTCCTGTCACCAGTTCCACCACCTGAAAACATGAGAACACTTGATGTGAGTGTGACCAGCAGCATTCCCCAGATCTGAACTCCCAACCAGAATAAACCCAAGCAAGGATCTACTGCCCAGAGTAAGCTCAATTTTCTGGGGCACAGAGCAGAGTTCTCAGCCTCCCCCGCTACAGGCGGAAGGGGTTAAACTGCCCCATCTTCAGAAACTGCCTCCCTCACCTTCTCCAGTTGTCCTGTTTTGCTATACTTCTCTTCAGCAAAGACCAGATCCATCTCACTCACATCATTGTTCAGTATGAAACAAACTTTGGATTTATAGAATTCCGGGTCATCCGTTTCAAAATACTGTGTGAAAGAAAAAAGGCAGGAACATGGAGGGAAGAAAAAAAAAAAACCCAAACAACAAACCACATATATTGTTAACCAGGGCTCTGGATCTGCTTCTACTGCACCCATGTTCAACCTCTCCCCAGACCAATACAAGCTTCACACAAGGCTGAGAAGCTTTACCTTGTAATGCATACGAAGTCCTATGATCTGAGCCAGGAAGGATCGGGTGAAGCGAGCTCGAACCAGCTGTTTGTAAGCACCTCCCAGAGATGATTCATAAAGACACTTTCCTACTAGGCGACCTGCAAATTCATACACTTTGAGTCGTAAATATGTGGGACGCCCTGGATTTGGATGCACCTGCGAAGAGGAAGCAAAATGAAACATCCAAGTACTAGACAAGGCTGGAACAAATAGAAAGTATGGGACCAGTTCAAGTCACTGCATCTCTCGAGTTACCCCAGGAGCTTTAGTGTTAGTATGTTAAGATCATTAAGCAAAGTTTTGAGAAAGGCATTGGAAGTGACTGTGCAGCCAAGCTAAAGAATGACTAAGGTTGCACACTTAATGAATTTAGCAGCAACATTATTTAACCAGCAGCACGTCAACGCAGACAGTTTTGTGCATTCAGCATAGGAACTGCAGACTCACCAAGGCCTGGTTGTTATCACTAAAGCGGGTGAAGAGTTGATTGGTGGTATCAAATAATGCCTTACAGATGAGCTCAAACCACTCTCTGCGTGGACCTCCCCAGTCCAGAGCTAGAAGATAAAACAGAGCTTTGTCATCCATGGCTCATCAGTTCAAGAGTTTCACGCACGCTGCTCAGCATTACCTGACATGAGAGCTCAGCGCAGTGAACAGCTCCATAGCAAAAAAGCAGTAGAAAACTCCAGAACTGTAGGTTCTGCTCCCAAACCTAGTCTTAATAATTCTTTTTGGGCCTCGGGTCCCTACATAAAGTAGGGACAGAATAGCACCAACAGGATAATTCACTAACATCTATGAGAAAGTGAAAGGGCTGGAAAACCACAAAGGATAGACATGCTACAAGAAACCAGAATTTCAGACTAAAACTACTCTGCTGTCATTCCTTTCACTTCCTGCTCAAATATCTTCATGGGATAACTCACCTTCTTCATCCTGAAAAATCACTTCAAAGTTTTTGCTCCAGTCAGAAACAGAAAAATTTCGTGTTGCTTTAAAAGACTGAAAAAAAAAAAATAAAGAAAATAGCAGCAGCTGTTACTGCTTGGCACCCCGTAACCAATATGCAATCCTGCACATGCAGATAAGCAATTTAAGCAACATGAAAACCAAGAAACAATCTAGTACTCTAAAGTATAAGACTGAGAATTAGGAACTCCTAAGGTCTAATTCTTATTTGTCCAAAGCCATGGAAGCCAGTTCCTCATTTTCTATTATGAGAGACATTATCCATATAAATACAGCTCATCTTAAAATCAGTATGAGGTTTTAGCACAGCACAGATGTATTCCTCTCAAGGCTGCAATACAGTATTGTTTAAAGTATTAAAATGCTTGTGGGAAGGAACAATTCTGTAAAGCACTGTCAGCCCACGAGTTAGATTTAAAAAAGGAATGCTTCAGAGAGCGTTAGAAAATAGCTTGAACAGTTCACTGAGTTCATACTTGAAGCAAGTCACAATGCAGAAAAGTAACAAAATATTTCAAGTGTCTGGAACTTCCTGTGTCCCAATTCTGGATTCCAATTAAAGAAAATTTCAAAAGCTACACAGCAATCCTCAGCCATACAGGTAGTTTTGGCTTAGCTTATCTTCAAATAGGTTTGCTCGCCACGCTAGTTACACCTCTGGACTGAACACAATGGTCACGTTCATTGTGCCAGTCAACCTCGGACACTAAAGTTTACATTTATTATTATTATGGCCCTTAATTTATTTTGCCTTACACTACGCTGTAACACCAGTGCTCATGACAGTGGAGGAATTTCCAAAATAGCGGGGAAAAAGTAGTCATGGAAATACTGTTTAGAAATTAAGTCATTTTGTAGCAAGCTATTAAGCGAAACATAATCTCATAAACACTGCAAGCTCGTACGTGCAGAATATATTCCAAAATACAGATTTACTGAGTGTAAATCAAGGACAATCCCAGCCACTCCTGCTTTCCCCAGAAATGTTCTTTTCCATCTTTGTAACACTACTGTTGCGAGACACATGTGGAAACAATAAGTTAGGTTAACTGTCTGCCCTGCGTACACAGTATTTAGAATGTCAGTTAACAACTGTATTATATGGATGACTCTTCTTTTTAAGTTCAATTTCAGAAACGCATCAGCTCAGGTCAGCATTGATGAAGACTTAACTCAAGGACTCTACAAACTATTTTATCATGACACTGAAACAGCGAAGCCTCTCAATGCAAGAATTTCATGCATGCAGATCAGTAACACCTGACTTGACAGCTTACCTCACCAAATAGCTCTGTACCAGAAAAAAGTAGATAAAGACGCAGGAGCTCTAGGTTCTGCTCCCAAATCTGATCCAGGTAGACAGTCTCTCTTTGGGCCTCAGATGCCAACATAAAGTGGGGACTGAACAGCACCAGTGGATTTCCTGCTTTTACAGGTTACGCATGCACTTACCCTAGACATCTCTCAGGGCTTGATTTACTCTGCAATGAGTTCCTTAAATATTTATCAGTGCTGAAGTTTCCTAATTACTTAAGAAATTGATCTGATCTTAATGGCTGTAGAGAAGGAACACAGCATCCCACACAATAACAAACCTGAACACAGAGGAGCTACCCTGAGATTATTTTTTTTTTTCCCCACTGTCTCAAGCTGTCTACTGGCATCTGCCTTGAAAGAGGACTACCATTTTAAGCAGCGTTGTCCTACCACATGCCAGTTTGGATTTCTTTAGGCACTGAGCAGAACAAGAAGGATGGAGGAAGCATTGGGCTTAAGCAAAGTGACCTGTACACTCACCGACTCCAGCAGACAGTGACGGCTGACCTTCAGTGTCACCTTTGAATGAGGTCTTTTCATATGCACCTGACGTAGCTCTCGCTGAAAGAAGTTCACTTTGTCCTGGAAGGTCTCTGAGCCTCCTGAGAATAGTGACAATTTGTGTCAGGCCTGAGCTGACAACACTTCAAACATCTAGAAGGTATCCCTAAGACTAACTGCACAGGTCAGCTTTACAGGATGAGTTTATTACAATAAAGTTTGGAAAAAGAACTCTAAAGGCAGTTTGCAGCTAGTCTTGCTGACATTCAGATACTCACAGGTGCGCTTTCAAAGAGCCTGACAGAAAAGCCAAACTGAAAAGGAACAGCTGGCACGATGAAATACATTCATTGGAAGCACCGACAGGAACAGCAAATGAGACTCCAGGAATCAGTTCTCATCAGAGGTCATTCAGTGCTGGCAATCTTCATTCCCAAGGGAAACTAGCAGACTCGAGTGCTAACTTCCTGACTACTGTACCCACCTCACCACCCCTTTACCTATGTTTTTATGCAGCGAGCGAATGAAAGTGGCTGCCAAGATGTTCCTCTCCTTGCAGCTGAGCTCCACAGGGGGTTGGATCCCATCATCCACCACCAGTGTCAGTAATTTGTGCACAGGGTCAGGACCAAGGTATGAAAACTAGCAGCAAAAAGATGCAAGAAAGGGTAAACCCATCATGCAGAAGGCACAGCATGTTCAGTAGACAGAGCAACACCACTTGCGCTCTAAGACTTTCTCTGCTTACCCATGCAGATGCAGTTAACATCCAGTTCAAGCATCTGGACTCCAGTTAGGAGGCTGCTTCAAACAAACCTCACACCCTACCCTAGGGGCTTCAGTGGACACAATCACAGCATTTTAGCAAGGTTATGAGGAAAATAAACAAGAGAAATGCAAAAGAAATCAAGATTTTTGCCTAGGACTGGGACAAAAGGCAGATAGGCGTGATACAACTGGCTCCTATTCATAAATACCAGCAGAATTTAGGCACTGAGAGGGAATTCCAAAGTCTGAATTTTACACAACAAAATGTTGCTCTCTGGGTGGCAGCCCTTCTCTCCAAAATCAAAAAATCAGACTGTTACTCACAAGGACCACATAACAGGGAGGTGCAGCAACAGCTATACAGAAAGAGGCTCACCTTTGTGCCAGGACATACTCTAAAGGTGAAAAGGCGCCATGGAATGATCTTCAGGTAGAATTCTTTCACTGAGAATTGCTGAGTAACCACAAGGAAAAGAAAATGTTAAAGGTCACACATCTGTTAAGGATTGTCTCTGAAACACGAGGCACAAGACAGGATGTAAGGCCAGATCTCCCTCCAACCCCAGGGACAAGTTTCTGCAACATTTGGCGACATCCTCCTCTGGCACAACACATAAAACCTTTAAAGCTGTACAGAACTGTAAGCAGCTTGTCAGTAAGACTCTATTGCATGCATTTATGATACATATGGGATACCAGCATGACACAGATTTTACAGCAGTAAGCTGTTGCGTTCAGTAGAACATTACCAGTCCAATTGGAAGGTAACGTTAAGTGGACCTGAGAGGCTGAATTCAGGACAAGATTGTAACGCATTGACAAAAAGGTTTTGGAAAAAGTCACATTGCCTAATAGAACTATTGCTACTACTCCCTGATTTCCACAACCATTTCAAACCACTTTTAAAAAGCATTTGCAATTGCTAAATCCAGGAGATTTACAGAAATTTCTTCTCAGTGTGCTTCTGCCAGAAGAAATAACTACTAACTGTGGAACTGTCACCATCTGGAGAGCATGCGAAGATTAAATTTTAGCATCTTTAGACAAAACACAAAACCATTTCCTCCACAAGCCTGTTTTAGCTGCAATGACTGGAAAAAATGACGAGAAGCATTTCTCCGGAAACAAAGCAAATATGAACAGCAATCCCTTAAAGAAATAACAGCATAGTAACAGTTATCTACTGTACAGGACAGATGCTCTAGGTATATATAGAGATATCCAGGGATACAATTACGCAAGCGTCAGAATCACATTAATAACTTTGGCACTTAAAGGGAACCTGCAACAGTACCCACTTCTGGTGATCTTTTACCAGGTAATGCAATAGAAAAGAGTACAAATGTCCAGAAAGATATCCCAAGGATGAAAGGATGCTGAGCTCATGAGGACCCAGCACTCATTCCCAAAGTCTAAGAACTGTGCGCAGTTCTTAAAGCTGCATGCAGCAGAGATTTAGAAATCTCTAGCAACACCTTCCCTCCCTCCTATAATAGTTTCACAGTCCTTTCTCTCTTTGTCAGGAAAGCAATTCCTGGATTAGTCTTTCTCTTTGATATTTAGCACTACATTTTTCAGAATGCATTCAGATTGATAGATTAATCATAGACCCACAGAGTACCAGGCAGAAGGGACCTCAAAGATCATCTGGTCCAACCTTTCTTGGCAAAAGCACCATCTAGACAAGGTGGCCCAGCACCCTGTCCAGTTGAATCTTAAAAGTGTTCAATGCTGGGGAATCCACCACTTCCCTGGGGAAATTATTCCAATGGCTGATTGTTCTCATTGTGAAAAATTTTCCTCTTGTGTCCAATTGGAGTCTCCCCAGAAGTAACTTGTACCCATTACCCCTCGTCTTTTCCATGTGACTCTTTGTGAGAAGGGAGTCTCCATCTTCTTTGTAACCACCCTGTAAATATTGGAACATGGTGATCAAGTCTTCCCTAAGCCTTCTTTCCTCAAGGCTGAACAAACACAGTTCTCTCAGCCTTTCCTCAGGCTTCCCAGTCCTTCGATCATCTTTGTGGCCTTTCTCTGGACCCTCTCCAGCCTGTCCACATCTTTTTTGCATAGCAGGGACCAAAACTGAACACAGTATTCTGGTTGTGATCGGACAAGCGCTGAGTAGAGTGGGATAGTATCTTCTTTATCTGTGCTGCTGATGCCCTTGTTGGTGCAACCCAGTATTCTGTTGGCTTTCTTTGCCGCAGCAGCACACTCTTCACTCACATTGTGCTTGTCCACCAGGATCCCCAGGTCCCTTTCCACACAGCTGCTCCCCAGCCAGGTAATCCCAGCCTGTGCTGCAGTCCTGGATTATGTTTTCCCAGGTGCAAGACCTTACATTTGTCTTTGTTGAACTTCATAAGGCCCTTGTTAGCCCACTCTTCCAGCCTATCCAGGTATACCTGCACGGTGGCTCGCCCTTCCAAAGTGTCTACTTCCCCACTCAGTTTGGTATCACTGGCAAACTTCACCAGGGTACACTTGATCCCATCATCCAGATCACTTATGAAGATATTAAGTGGCATCGGGCCTAATACTGAGCCCTGATGAAGATATTAAACGGTGTTGGGCCCAATATCGATCCCTGGGGGACCCCAATCACGACAGGCTGCCAGTCTGAAAAGGAACTATTTACCACCACCCTCTGGGTGCGACCTGTGAGCCAGTTCCCCACCCACCGCACAAACCACTTGCCTAGACCGTAACGCATCAGTTTCTCTAGGAAACTATATTGAAAGCCTCAGAGAAATCCAGGTAGACAACACCCATCGTTCGCCCCACATCAACCGAGCAGGTCACTTTGTCATAGGAGGTAATCAGGTTTGTCAAGCACAATCTGCCCTTGGTGAATCCATGCTGGCTTTTCCCAATCACGTGTTTCATTTGACTTGTGATAGCCCCCAGGAGGATTCGGTCCATAACTTTCCCAGGGACTGAAGTAAGACTGATGGGCCTATAATCTCCCGCATCCTTCTTTAAGCCCTTCTTGTAGATGGGGGGGCCATTAGCCTTCTTCCAGTGTTCTGGGACGTCCCCTGATCTCCATGACTTCTCAAAGATTACAAAGAGCGGCCTTGCAACAATGTCAGCCAGCTCTCTTAACACCCTCAGGCAGATATTGTCAAAATGAATTTAAATTTATTAATAGATTTAGTGGAATTTTCTTGCTTGCTTTATTTATTTATTCTTACTATAAGAGAATCCTCAGTTTCTCTTGAATTGCTTGAATCCTGTTTCTTCTACTTATACATTTACCCTTTGGCCTCTGTCCACTTTTTTCCTTTTCCCTGAAACATTCAAGAAACAGGACAAAGACATTAAATCTGAGAAGTGTCTTCCTCTATGTTCCGATCTACAGGTATCAGAAACTGGGAAAGGGAAATGCAGGTCTGACCTGACCAGAGCAAAAGGCAGGCAAACAGAGTATGTACCAAACACTCAGAGAGAAAAGTCCCAGTAGACTTTGGATCAGACCTAGAAAGACACATGGAGTCCTAAAACTTCAAGGAGCATTTTAACATTATTCTCAGTCATGAGCTCCAAGTTTGCCGTCTAGCTTTAGGCAAACCTTTTTTAACCAAATCTGAGGCACCTAATTCTGGAGATAAGATATAGGGCATAAGAAAACTCTTCAGTTGCAGTGTGCTTTAAATATGAACTCAACAGTGGTAACTTTATGATATCTACCTTAGGTGACACATAGCAGTACACTTTTTTAGGTTTCTTCACTTTCTCAGGGGTTTGGCTGTCAGAGGGAGAATCTTCATCTTCATCCTCAGTTGCAGTAGAAGGACGGCGCTGGGAGGAGCTCAGGTGCGTTGGTGGAAGTTGCCACTGAGTGTTCGTATAACTAGGAGCATCGTAAAGGTAGGCTTCAAAGTAAATACTGACACCTGAGGTGGACACATTGCGTTCTACAATGTTCTTTTCATTTTCTGAGGGATATAGATATAAGAGTTGTGTAAATCTTAATGGAGACCAGAATAAAAAACCTAAAGAATCCACAGACCACCACCAAATTAGTTATTAAGATTTTTAAAGAAAAGGTTACACACCCAAAGGAAGACTTGGTCAAGGGAAACTCTGATAAAGAGAACCCAGGAGTGGGATGAAAAGATTTCAAGACAGCAGTTTGTCTGTTCTGGCTTCAGACAGTGACTGGTTCAAGGAAAAAAAAGCACACAGAACCTCTGCCTCAGAGCACCAGCCTGAAGGCATAGCCACTTGTCAGCCACATTGCAGACTGGGTCACTCCTGAAGAAACCAGGAATTATAAAAATTGTAAAAAAGCACACAAGTTACATGCAGTGTTCTTCCTCCATACAGCTTACCAGACAATACATGACTGGCTCACAGTACAGCTCAGATGCCAAGTTAATACTTCGCAAGCAATAAAAATGGCCTAATTTCAGAGGTAAGCTTCCCGAGATAGGTGAAAAAACACATGTGCTTTTATCTGCTGATGGAACACAAAGTATCAGCCTTCAGAGATCTCCCTTGTCAGCAGCAAATTAATTTACCTTGGCATTTTTAAATGAATAAGCATTCCTTTCGCAATTAAGCGTGGCTAGCCTGCAGGGAAGCCGCATTTAGCTCTGCTACACCGGTGTGCAAACCATCTTGTAAGAGGACACCTGGAGAACGGATACCGAGTAGCTCTTGACTCACCACTTAGAACAATGATGTCAAAATCACCATTGCTTATGGGCTGGTTCTGGTAGGAGATGCAGGCATGGAAACATCCCCTACAGTGCAAGGTGAGTCGAAAGAACACTTCGCAAGTCTGCCGATTGGACACCACAGACTTCTCAAACACAACGTCAGAGCTCTCTTCTTCTTGAGGACCCAGCTAAACAGAAAACAAATTAATAAGGTGGGGGTCTCTAGCTCACCTGAAGTCAAGCAGCAAGGGATGAGGTTGCACTCACCTCATAGATGGAGATACTGTAATTGTGCTCATCTATCAGGGACACAGAATTGCTGGTGGGATTGTCATACTCATCTCTGGGAACTATCTGCAGAGTGTGCTGCTGCCCACAGGTCAGCACCAGAGTGGAAAAATGGCAGACAATTTTGGTTTTGGAGGGAACCACCATCCCTGAAGCAGACAACAACAGTTTAGAGTCAAACAAATTCCAAGGTGAAGTTACAAAGAGCAAAGGAAAAGCAACTAGGGGCACAATACTCTTGAAAACGGATCAAAGCTAAACAATTTCTATGCCCCTACATTAAAAAAAAAAGAAAGTATCTGATCACTGAAATACGTGGTGTGGTGCACGGGGTTTGCCTTGGGTCAGAAACTTAATACTGATAAAGCAAACCTAGTTACTGGCCCTCTAACGGATGCTTTTTCCACCATTCTAATCTTCAGCTCAAGGACTTGCTCCCATCACACATACAAAGGCGACGACAGCTGACATCCAACGAAACCTGCAAATTCAGCTTGCCAAACCAACTTTAGCCTCAAGGGCATTTGAGTTAAACCTAAGCCTCCTCTTTCTGAAGGGGTATCTTAGCAAGCTTTGTATCTATTCACAATGCAATGGAATAGGGGTACTTTCAATGAACATGTATGTGAAATATCAGAGATGACGATTGGGGTCAAAATACAGAAGTAGAAGGAAACAAATTTAAAATGGATAAAAAGGAAATGTTCTTAAAGACTGTATAACCAAAGGTATCAACCGCTCCAGGAACTTAAAGGAATAGAGTAGGGTGCTGAAAGGAGGAAGAGTCAAATCATGACAGCATTTCCACAAATAAATCAATACTTTCACAAAAGGCATTCTCTGACTCTTCTCTGATCATGAAGGAGTTACTACAAAATGGAGAACATGACATAAGTGGTTAGGGAGTTTAAACAGCACTACTTACTCTGTAAGGTAGTTTCTATTCTGCCACGTACTGGTAGTCACAAGTATGTTTTAGTCATGGATCTATTGCTGGAATCTACACATGGCAAGAGTAAAATGGTGAAGGGTAACCCTTTCCCTGTCACCTACCTATTTTAGCTGGAAACACATTTACCTAGCTGCCTCCAATACCTCCAAATCTATTTTGAATCATTAGAGGGCCACTTAGACCTTACCTGGCTGGAACACCTTGTAGTAGGGGCTGTAGGCCACGTTCAAGCCACCGAGTTTTACAGTGATCTCATATCTCCCAGCTCTGCGCACAGTGAAGGCCACTTTCACCACATTGGAATTAGGCTCCTGAAGAACTTCTTGGGTGACAGGAATATCAATTGCTAGCTCCACATGGCAGATGTGAACTCGCAGCCCCACAGGCCGGTGAGCAGGGAAGGGTTGCCCATTTTTATAGAATAACTGCATGGGAAATGGAGAAGTCCAAGTCAGCAAAAATATGCAGTGCACAGAGGAAGAGAAAGCAAGTCGCCTTGGGGAAACAAGGGCAAGAACCTCAGTTCAGCAAAGGAAAAAAAATTAACATACAGCTCTGTCACACAGGCTGTGTTCTCCCAAGCGAACAGTGCACAAGTGGGCATTGAACAGCCTCATTCTCTTTTGTGCTGGGGTTCAAATGAGTGCCCTGAAAAGAGCACGCCTCTAGGCACTTTTTCTCTGCACTATTAGTGCAATATCAGAGCAGAAACCAAGAGAACCCGCTACCGAAAGGAAAAAAGCAAAGCCACATCCTTTCAGAGAAACAAGCAGATCTTGAACGTTTGTACAGCTAAGCTCTGGAGAAGCTCTCAGCAATTTGTTACAGAAAACAGGGTGGAAAAGATGCTGACCTAAGGAGCTGAGCCAGTCTGTACTGACAAAAAGCATCAGCATGATAACAACGTGTTAGATAAAAAAACCTCACAGACAGCTCAATCACAGATGTGATCTGCTGTACAATTTCAGAAGTTAACATACCTTGACCAGTACTTCCTTACAAGGAAAGAATTATACCTTGAAACCCTATGTGCCTGGCACTTCAAGAGCCAGCAGCTTGTGGGCCAGATCCTGCCTGCCATCTGCAATCAGCAAAAGGTTACTACTATTCCCTGTTTCTAAATAAGGGAGGGCATAGGGCCTGAAGTAGCATGCGAATAAATTCAAACAGCAGGAACAGAACAAGGCCCTCTTCCCTTAGCTCTTTTTCACTGCCTGCCCTGGAGTTAGAACTCCTCACTCACCCTCAAGCAGAAGGGTTTTCCTCAACTTCTCAAGAGGGATGAATATGGCAACCTAGATGAACCTTTCTTCTTATTTTGCTACCCTTCTGGGTGGGGAAGGTAGGGCAGAAAGGTGGGCGCATAAGCCCAGCAAAACCTGTTCAAACACTCTCCCCATAACTCCAAACTCTCAGTGTTCAGGCCCCTCACACACCTTATTTCTATACCTGTCCCATTCTCATAGACTTGGCCTTTTGGGATTGGAAGGAAACAAATGCCCTTGGCAGGCTTTTCCAGGTCAGACAGAATAACACTCAATTTTGGAGGAACAAGGAGTGGCCATGAAGCTTTACAGCTCTTGGGTTGGTAAAATGCCCACTCCCACGCTCCCAACTTCAGCTGCACAATCAAAATATAGCACAAGTCTGTTGAAGGCAAGGCTCAGCCCACTCACTTCCCAGTAAAGGAAGCAGTAGATAGGACAAGCCTGGTCTCTTCCGGCTCTTCAGAGGATTCTAAAGAGAGGGAGACAGAATTTTAAGGAGTGCAAACCTCATATGTACTTACAGAGTTCTGCAACACAGTTACATGGGGCAGAAGACATAAACAGATAGCTTTCCTACTCCTAAGTTACATCCAGCTTGGCCCCAACAAAAAAAATTCGAAGAGCCCATCCCTAACTCAGACCCCTGTTCCTGCCCCCAAAACTGCATAGAAACAGAAATATTCCCTTACATGCACTCGGAAGGCCATGCTATGGCCCACCTCATAGGGGTCCTTCCAATCCCAGGAGATTTTGCAGGACCGGGGATCCAGGTAGTTGCCTCGCACGTAGTCATAAATAGTTCGCTCCCCTCGACGTTCCCGGTCCTCATGCTGAAGGAAGCTGACTATACGTGCGGCAAGCTCAAAGAGGAACTTAATGGTGAAGAAGAAAGCTACCACAGATACCGTGATCCCACCTGCAGCAAGGAGAGAACAGAGGGTGGTTGCAGTAGCACAGCTAAGTCACCAAAATCCCCTATGCATCAGCCCAAGATACCTTTTATTAATGACAATTTACTCAACTGCAAATTAGGTGTTTAAGGCAGAAGCTATAGTGTGAACATTTATGGTTTGTGTTATGCTACAAGTAAGGTTAGAGAATAACAAGTCCCTTAAAACTCTGCAAATGACTGCAAACAGAGGAAATAGGTAAAGTTGGTAGAGTCTCAGGTATGGCTAGCAGACATCCCAACAGAAGCACGGAATTCCTTTTGAGTTGCAGATTAGAGCTACAGAGATTCCTTCAAGGGAAACAGTCATATAAGCACACAACCCCTGCACATCACATTAAGGCTGGATTAAGAAGCATCACGGAGGCAACAACCCTGCACTAGTTCTCGAAAGAAAAAGTAAGGGGACGGCTTAGGAATGAAGTAAATGGAAGGACTTTAGGAACAAGAAGAATGGTGGAGAGGCAACTCTGCCAGGTGGAGGGCACAGTGTGGGGTGACAGTAACTTCATGTTTGTTAGGTAGACTCTGAACTAACATGAAAGCAGAGGCTTTCAAGAAACCCTTCTACAGCCTATGGAGAGGTCAACAAATACAGCAGCAGCCTTTCCTTCACTTACCAATAATGTAAAACATCAGGTCCCTTCGGTGAGACACACAGCCGAGGATCACAGCTGCATCTAGAACACAAAATAGGCCAAGTCCAGTCCAATGACTCCTCCTCACACACATTGGCCTAAATTTAATCTATCATTCCTCAGACAAATACCTATCAATCATCTATCTTCCTCTCCAAGGACATCCCTAAATCCCATTATTCCATAAGACTGTGAAATACGCAAACACCACAGCATGCTACAAAGAACAGTTCTCCCTTAATCACAGATTCCCATTCAGATTCAGCGATCTGTAAGAAGGACAACATATTACCCTCAGAAACCAGCAAGGGCAGGCTCTGGGTACTGCAAGAAGGAGCTACTTTTTGCAGGATCACCAACTTCGACAGCAGCGGCCAAAAGCCACCCATCCAAACTCTGGCACCTACTTGCTTCTGCAAGTCACAAAGTTAACTTCTAGTCTGCCATGAAAGCACATCACAGAGCCACCACCAAAATGGAGAGAAGCTGACCCTCAACCAGCAACCTTAGAAGAAAATGCTATGGAATAAAAGGGTTGCAGACAAGACCATCCTCATTTGTTCAAAATAAACAAAATCCTTCTAGGGCAGAGCTGAATCCATTTTTTGCCCCATAACTCTACTATGCAAAGTATGAATGCAACTGGAAAACAGTCCATCTGTATTTTCCTACTCAATTCTGCAAAGTGGAGCCTCTCCGCTGAAACTCTCGCTGATCAACACACAAGCTAAAACCTTGGTTTTGTACACTAGTAAGACTACAGCAATCTTTAGAGACACCAATCTAGAATCAAGTTGCCACTGAGGGGACTGCTAAACAAACATGTAGTAAAAAGACCACACCCAGAACAACAACATGCTGTTTGGTTGATAAGACAGAGCTGACAGATGGAACAAGAGCAGCAGCAAGGAACATTTGTGACAATTAGACAAACGATTTGGCATACACCAATGCACACAATATAGCTTGCCATGTCACCATTCCGTTAGTGAGAAGCTACATTGTGCATTCAAGCTGCTTTTGCTTTTTTTTTTTTTTAAACAAACACAAAAGGGGTGTTATTCATCAGTCATCTCAACAGCAGCAGCAATGGCCATATCAGCATGCAGAAAGCTTAAATGAGGTATTTCCCCCCAACAATAGCCATGACTTTCCAGCCCAGCAAATCTCCTTTGCTGGCCTCCACAGATACCCCATCCCTCCAACCAAAAAGCAATCACATACCTTTACACAAGTGCCCATGTTCTAAAAGCCAAAAGGGGGGTACCCATTCTTCAGCATCCTTCCTCTTTGTGCCCAACACTGGGGCAAACGTCAGCAAGAAGAGGCCATAGAGAAGATTATTACAGAAACTCCTGGAATTTTCAGCACAGAATCATTGCTGAAAGGTGAGGACTTGAGCACAGCAATTTCTTCGTCTTTGTGGAAAAGGGTTGTCCTGCAACGCTGCTCCCTGTAGCCTGTCGTTTGCTAGGTTCCCTGGAAAAGGGAAAAAATGGAGCGAAAAAAGTTAGATCTCTCCATTGCTGTGGACAAATCTAGCAAGTAGAAACACGTGAAAGGTGTAAGATGCAAGAGTATCACTAGACGTCAAATCCATAGGAGAGGTGCTGTAAAGGTATTGCTGTTGATGAGGTGCTAGGCTTCACCACATCCTCAACCTCCACCTGTCACAATCTCATTGCATTATGTGACCCCCTGAAACTAGCAGGTTCGGTATGGAACAAAACTCATCCTGCCTTCATAGGTTTCCATCAGGCTCAGGGGTTTCATGGAGCAGCTAAGAACCTGTATGCTATTCATGAGGAGTGCTAAGATCAGGTACCAATTCATGCCTTCGCACCCCCAAAAATGCCATGTACTATTCTCAAACTGATTTTGCTCAGATTGAGAGGACTATTTATAGTCAAGCCTAAAAATAAAAATCTTTGAAAGTTCTTGGACCCCAAAGCAAACCACGTAATTTTTTTTTGCTGCTGTTTTAGGTATTCGGGAAACCGATATCCTCACAAGGAATTTCAGTTCAGCAGCACTATCCACTAAATTACAGCTTTTCTGTCAGGATTGAGACAAAAAAACCCATAAAATCTAACAAGGATTGATGCAGCCCACAAAAACCAGGACATATGCCAGAAGAAAAGCCACAGAGCCTACTCAGTTGGTATCTACTCATTCAGAACATTCAGATTATATAAAGGAGTGAGAATAAAATGAACAGATCCAGGCTCACCACGGCAGCTGTCTGTAAAGACAGTCACCTCTTCTGGGGATGTAAGTGATATGCTCCTCCTGCCTGCCATACCACCGCCTCAGCTGCCACTTCCTCCTTCCTCCCCCCTCTACCTTCCTCTTCGGATGGCTCTTATTTCCCTCCATCCCAATAATCACACAGATCTGGCTGCCTTTGCACACTTCCACTAAGCTTTCTAACGCACATGAAAGCCGACAGGTAAGTCTGTGCAGAGCTCCAACCGTGCTGCAGAAGCAGCCAGACTGTCTTTTCCTCCCCCATATCTCGAGGAAAATCCCACCCACTCAGCTATTTTCTTCTCTCCTCTGTTTGAGTGAACAGTATTGCAGTCCCCAGGGCACAAGTTCTTACTCTCAGATAAAGCTTCAGGTTTCTAAACTCATATCTCTGTGCATTAAGGATCACAGACTTCGCAATTTCCTTGATATTTTAGTTCTTTCACAGTACATATCCAAGATGTGCTACAAATGCCTGGTTGAAACTCTGCTCCAGCTTGGCCTGGCTGTGGAAGGTGTGTGTGCCTCCTCCCTGCACAGCTGAGGAATTTCACAGAATGTGAATGTTTGGGAGTCTGTCAATGTTTGGGAATCTGTGAGATCTCCCTCCAGCATGTTACAGAACCAGTCTCTTCATGTCACCGAAAAAAACATCAATACAAAACTGGCACTGTGGGTTCATCCACCCAAGCTATTTCTGCCTCAGTCCGTAACTCTTTCCCCTCTGTAAAGCACACCACAAGTCACACAGCCCCTTTCTCTCGAACATAAAAAGAGAAAGACCCATCATTTCAACTACAAGGGTTTTTAAGTCAATTGAAGCCTGAGTCTCTTGACCTGTGTTGCAGAATTTCAGAGCTTGCTGGACACAGGAAGTTAGTTATTTCCCTCAATCAGCACAGCAACTTCTCATTTATTATCTCTACGTGAAGTGGTAAACAAGACACCAAGTCAGGTGGCCACCAGAGATGAAGTGGCCGTCATACAATCTACTTCCTTCTAGCATACACACTGCCAACAGCTTTAAGGATGCTCTTGCAGCTGGGATACACTGAGGCAAAGAACCTAGCTGCAAGTAGGTGGTATCCAAGATATGTTGCCACTCACTTATCAGAATGCAGATCTAAATTAAAATAGTGTCTGTGCTAAGAACTGCCAGCTAACAATCTGGGAAACAAATTCTGAAAATCAGCAATATAAGGTGCCATCATAGCTAGGCTGAAAAAAATGCTGAATTGTCCAACAGGTCTTAGTGATCTTGATCCAAGGACAGAGTAAGAAACGGTCTCCTGCCATCTGCAGGGAAAATGGGGATTTGGAAAACTTCACCTTAGTTTGACTCAAGGAGGAGTAGTGGCACAATTGGGCTACCCAGCATGGAATCATAAAATAAACTATACTAGCGCCATGCTTCTCTCAAGTCAGCAAGGAAAGAAAGACCAGTAACAGGAATACATTTTGTTTGTCGTTCTGCTGCTGTGAAGGCAGAGGAACAAAGTGCAAAGCTCCAGAAGGAAGCGCAGTTGTAGCCGCAGATACAAAAGGAACTGTAACACAGCAATGGCACATTCATGTGGCTGCAGCTACAAAGCCAGCTGGGGGCATGCTATACAGAACTGATTTACTGAGGTCCTAGGAAATCTGATGTGCCTCTTGGGTTTTTTTGGTGCACTGACAAATTTAACTTCCTTTCTTCTCTCTCGACGAGTTCCAAAATTAAGAAGAAAGATGGGTTGAAAAGCTTTCTGCAGGTTGATACTACCTCACCCAACCAAGACAAAGGAACCCCTCATCTCTGCGCAGAACGTCCTCTTGATCCATGTGCACAAATGTCCACCACCAATGGCACATGTGTCTCATGCCATGCACAAGACAACAATTCTCTGAGTGAAAAGGCACAGTATTTTCTCACATTAATTAAAGCATGCACAAACCAACAAACGGGAATGGCCATGGGAACCTAACTTTAAAATACACCCACAGAAGACTGAAGAGTCAAGGCAAAGGGCACTGAGCAGGCTCCAGTATCACCTGTCGAGGACAAAAGCCACATCAATGGCCAGTGTCCATACAAAACAGTCATTCCTTGTCAGGGCTGGAATCCATCACATGCATTTACACACAAGCCAAATAAAATAGTGACAACAGGAAGAAAAACACACGGGAGGCCTTTGCCAACTGCCTACGTCTAAGGACTTTTCATTGCAACTGAACCACCACCAGAGCTGTGAGCTCTTCCCATCCTCCTCAAACACAGCAAGCCAGCCAGATGGCAACTTCCAGGCAGGTCTCATCTTGACAGCAGATCTGCTCTCAAGCCAGGACAACATTCAGCCACTTGCCACCCTACACACCCGCGGGGAAAGCAGATTGCCCCGCTTTCTCCTTGATTATTTCCTTCACCCAAACCACTCAGGTCACCTAAGCAGCACCAGGGGAAATCCACCAACTGCATTTCCTCAACCAACAATTAAGCCTGGTACAATCAACCAGGCGGAAAGCTCAGCCACTGTTTCCTTGGTGAACCCAATTCTCCTTTCAGTCTAATTTTCTTCCTCATTGTTGGGGCCTCAATCACAGCTCTACCGAGGCCAGCGTTTCAGGAAGAAACTCCTGCATAGTACCTCGCCGGCCGCGTAGCTGCCTTGGCTGCCCAGCACACCAGATAAAACCGGTTGCATTTGGAAGATACCAACAGCTATAGGTTCTCACTAATCCCAGAAGCTTGCACAAGAAAGATAACAACGGGGAGACCTCTCTCTCGCCCTGCCCTGCCTGCCCAGGGCACTAGAAACCAAGTGCCAGGGACTCACAGAATTGCCTAGGTTGGAAAGGATCTTTCAGATCATCTAGTCCAACCATCAACCTAACTCTGACACAAACCATCACTAAACTGTATCTAAGCATTCTGTCTACCCGTCTTTTAAAAACCTCCAGGGATGGTGACTCAACCACTTCCCTGGGCAGCCCGTTCCAATGCTCAATAACCCTTTCAGTGCAAAAATTTTTCCTAATATCATCCAAGAAACTGGAGAACGTTACACGTGCAGAAAAACGGTACTTTGGGTCAGACAACACCATTACGGCTGCAGAAGTCACACTCATTTGCCAGGACTTCGGGTCACAACTGTCGGCAAGAATTAGGGATAACGACAACCCGCTGCTTTTCACGAGGAAGTTCACGATCCAGAAGGCAGCAAGGTTAGGACAGGGGGCTGAAAACCTCCGGAACCTCCCAAAACTGGAGAGAAGCGGGGAAGGAGGGCGGTCGGGGTGATGCGGTTCCCCCCTCCGTCGCGCACCGGCTGTGCCTCGGCGGGGCCACCGCCCCCCGCGGCCTTCCCGACCCCAACCCACCCGACGTGCCACCGATAACA
>VYZM01003239.1:591704-606410 GCA_013398915.1 Dromas ardeola
GCCCATTTCCCCCCGCCCCAGCCGTCCTTGCCCCTGCCTGCCGCTGCCCCGCCGGACGCCACGCAGGGTGCTGCCAAGGAGGCCGGTGGCACCGAGCAGGCGGACCCCTCCACCATGACTCCCCAGGTAAGGCAGTGCCACCTCCGCACTCGCCCCTGCGGCCCCGGCTGGCAGCAGGGACTGGCCAGGTTAGTGGTGGGGATTAACCACCGCCAGCTACCAGGTGCTGTAAAGGCCTCTGAGTCTCTGAGTAAGGGCAGTTAATAAACACACCATATTTGCATAGTACTTAAAGGGTTTGGACACAACTCTTGGAAGTCTGGGAATGGCACGAGCCAGGCAAGGCTCCGTAAATGCTTCTTTATCCAACGGTGGTTGTCAGGATGTAACAAATTACCAGTTTTCAGGAGCAAACAAGTTCTTTAGGGAAAAGTCTAAGTCCTGGCTGAATTTGATTTTGTTGGCGGGTTTGTTGATCTCTGGAAAATTGTTTTCCAACAACATGCAGCATGTGGGCAACCTGCACTGAACCTCTGTTGACTTCCTCCGGCCTGTTACGAGATACAGCGATCTGTTTGCTTATTGCATGTTGCAGGATCAGTGCCTCTTGTTTCTTCGTTTAGT
The DNA here is from genome assembly GCA_013398915.1 of Dromas ardeola. Lineage (NCBI taxonomy): Eukaryota > Metazoa > Chordata > Aves > Charadriiformes > Dromadidae > Dromas > Dromas ardeola. Next base: position 592,329 of record VYZM01003239.1, read on the forward strand.
TTTGAGGTGGTGGTTTAGTTGTCTATCCAATCCATACAGCATTGTGACTTATTTTAATGTTACCACACGTAGTTACAACTGCAAAAGAGTTTCTGTTGTAGCACATAGTTGCCCTTTTACTTAGACTTACACATTTTGTGCTACATCTGGTTGATGTTCTAGTGTAAAACTGTATGGGGCGTTAGAGGGAAATGTTCTGAAATGCTCTTGAGGTGAAAAATGTTTTTATTATTAATGCAGTGTGCTTTAATGTGTACACTAGGGCCAAAATGCTTGCAAAATGTTTGCATGCTTCAATTCCTAAATGTGAGCATTTCCAGTGAACTTAATGTGACCGTTCACGTGCAGTGAGTTACGGACTATCCAGTTGCTTAAGGTTAAGCACGCACAAAGAGGCACATGTGTTGAGGTCCTCGGCTGTGTATACAGGTCGGGTTCACTGAGGCTTTTGCATGGTTTTGGGGTTGGCTTATAGGGATCCAGCTGCAAGAACAAAGCTGAAGTGCGTGCTTTAAAAAGTTAATTTATTTAAGTTGGCAAATTGATTTTAGGATTGTGATTTGAAGCTAAGTTTGCAAAAATCCTGTTGCATAATATTGAAGTCACTGACATTTTAAATGGGTTAATCTTTGGGACACCTTTTAAATTGCATCCATTAAAATTCCATACCCATACCTGAATACGTTTGGGAATGTATTATTTTTAAGTTTGCACTGTAAAACTGACTAACCACTGCCTAGCAAAGTGGTGCTTTCAGCATGAATTTAATTCTGCAGAGATTTTGGACAGTACTAGTTGATCTTTTGCAGTGATAGCAATGGGACTTACTAAATTTTTTGGTGACAAAAAACAAAACCCTGAAAAATCAGATGTAGAAAGTGATGTTAATTCAGTATTGAGGCTGCTTCCTGACTTATTAAGTTATTAATGTCAAGATCAAACAGTAAACTGTAATTCCTCACCCTTTATGTAGCCTGAAATGTCACTAATGTTATTTAATTGTTCCTCATCCATTCTCTCCTTTCCAGAAGTCACAAGCATTATTTTGGTGTACACATAGAAGAAGCAGAATACAGCTTGTCTGGTTTATGAGTGTTTACACAAACAACTTCTATCTTGAGTAGTTTGTTTATTCCCATACATAATTCAGTGTTAATTCAAAAGGACTATTGTAGTTTGCTGGTCATAAATTTGTTATAAGAGATTTATATGATTTTGGCTATCTTAGGCTGTAAAATTAGACGGGATTTGGAGCAACAAGTCCTTACACAATAGGAATAGGAAAAGCAAGGCATAGTGATGCTTTCTTGCTAATGATCTTAAAAGCTGAGTAGAGAAATACTGTAATTTGTCATTTATGAGATCCTATTAAGCCTTTGTTTAAACTGGGAATTGAAAACAATTCTTTGTTTCCCACAGTAACGGTGGCTGCAGCCAAATAGATCAATGTTATTTTCTTAACATAGAAAATATTATGCAATTTGCCATGAGTTAGTGTTTTATTATTTCCCTTTCCTGTCTAAAGATAAGATACCGCTCTTTGCCTTGACAATATTTTGAGTCTAACGTAGTTTCTCATATGGGTGTAGAGTTGGAGTAAATTGCTGGATTCTTGTGTTTCTCTACAATCAGATGCATCTTTTATCAAGTCCTGTTAAAATACCTGTGATGTTTCATTAATGCTCCATCTGTTTTTTGGGTACTGTATGCTGCTCCTTATTTACAGTAGTAAACAAATATGTGTGGGTGCACCTGTACCCATAAATATGCATTTATCTACGTCTGTTACAGCTACCTTAGCTTTACCATGTCACCTTTCAGCAGATTGCTGCGCTCTTTAAAAATACCTCCTTTCTTTTATAGAGGGTGCTAAACCATTCTTTTGCTGTCTTTACCAGAAAAGGACTGAGTGTTGCACAAAATAGGCACTATGCTATGGCCTAGGGTCACCTAAATTCATTTTGAAGTAGTCTTTTGGCACGGTCTCTGTGTTAACGTTTTTGGTGGAATGTCCTGTGGTCAGGAGCTGATAGTGCTGGTTTCAGTGTGCCCTCTACAATGCAACAGGCATAATCTCTTGGTCAGCCAAAGATAGAAAAAAACATATGTTGATGTTGGTGTGTTCCTTGGGCTTAAGGATTGTAACTGGACTTGAAGAATGACAGTCATCATGAGGAGATAAGCACTCAAATAACTGAACATTTCACCATTAGGAATTTTCTACACTAGCACTTCCATTTTGTTCAGACCAAGCTGTAGAAATCTACCTGTCCACTTTTCTCAGTCTTTCCAGGTAGAACCAGCAATACGTGTGTCACCAACTTCATCTGCTGCAAAACAAAGGTGACAGGGTATTATGATAGCTCTTTGTGTGAACCGCTGGTCATATTCTAAGTTTTAGCCCTTTGTCCAGTTGGTAGAATGAGGAGGAAACAAAATGGATCTGTGGAGACAAGAATTTTGTGGCAGTAGAACAGGTGCTCACCAAGCGTAGTATCCAGCACTGTCATGGTAAATCACCTTATGATGCCTTTTGAGAGGGATAATTGAAACAGCTTTTGTATAGCAGGGGATGTGTGCTCCTCCCTGGTGTTGAAAATGGCTCTTGTTACATACAGCATATGGTTGAAGGTTTCGGAGTGAGTCCATACTGGAGCGTGAATGCACATCTTCCACCCAAAGCCATGAGAGCTCTTCTGAGTCATATTCTTATTAAAAAGATTCTTGGCAAGAATTATTGCAGGATCAACATAAAGTCCAAGAAGCGTAGTCTCTCCTTTTATTGACCTCAACTCCAAGTTACAGTTTTACAGTACTTTATAAAAAAATCCAGCTCCACGTTTAATTGTGTCTGCTAGATTGCTACCAATAGAAAACATCATTCCTGATTTGAGCATGAGGTAGGCTTTTGGAGGAAACTTGCACTTCTTTTAAATTTGTTTTAAGATAGGCAGAATGGTTCAGTTTTGAGAAATCTCATCAGACAGCACTTACCGCTTTGTTGTTCTCACACTTATATTTTAAAATACCTGCATCTTTTTGATTCTTTTCTGTTTCTGAGTGGGCTTTATATCAGTGTTTTTTCTTAACTGTGCATACTTGGATGGAAGAACAGAGGATATGAAAGATGTAGAGCAGTCACAGATTTTCAGAGGTGGTAGAGTTGACATGAGAGCACAAGAATGGTTGCTCTAGGTCAGACCAAAAGTACAGTATTTTATCATTCTGTCTTTGACAGTGACTAAAAGCAGATCATAAGAGAATAACTTAAAAATCAAGCATATAGTGATACTTCCCTAAAAATATAGGAGCTGCCTTATCTGCAATTGGTGTCTGTATTTTTAAAATCTGTAGCTTTTTCTTCTATAAGCTTATGGAGCTGTGTCTTGAATCCACAGAATTTTAGCCCTTGCAGTGGTCTCTGGCAGGGACTTTGGTAGCACAAAGCCATGTCAGGTGAAGAGCTGCCTCCCACATGTTTTAAATCTGTGTCCTGTTAGTTTGATTTGATGACTGATATTTCTTGTATTGGAAGAGACACAGAACTGTTGGTTCCTATTCAGGTCTCTTTAAGACGCACCACTAGTTAAGCGTTGAGATACTTATCTTTAGTCTTTTGTTATTTATGTTGGTGGCAGCTTATGGTGCTTTGAAGCTAGTCATCTGCCTGCAGTACTCTAATTCTAGCCTGAAATATTTAAAACTTAAAGCTTGGTCACTTCTTAAATAGATACTTTTTTGGGTGCAACCGTATCTGTTTACTACTTCATCTGTAGAAGGAATCAGAATTAACGAGAATTCAGATGATAAATAATACTCGCTATATGCTGGTTCTAATTGTTCTTTTTCCTTTCCACAGCCTTTATTCAAATGTCTCCCACAATTTCTCAGCTGTCCTTTTCAGTCTACTTGATGTTTGTGTTTGCTGTTTGTCATCTTAATCTTTTTTGTACATTTCCTTCTTTTTATCTTTACTACTCCTTTACTCGTTATTTGTCCTCCTTTTCCCCTTCGTTTTAGCTGAGTTAGTCTCCTAATAAGTACCCACAGTTGTTAGGAATAAAAACCACTAAAAATAGTAAGTGTGGTACTTATCACGTGTCTGTAGTAATTTGGCTTATTATTGTCCACCTTTCTGCGTTTGGTTATTGTTCTCTTTAGTTGTAAGCTCTTTGAGGTAGGAAATAAGTTCTGCTGTGGGCACTGTGCCTTACACAGTGGTTTCTGAGTTTTGATTCTATCTTCTGACATCCATTGCAGTACTGTTGATGATGAAGTGAGTTTTCACAGAATGGTAGGGGTTGAAAGGGACCTTCGGAGATCATCTAGTCCAACCCCATTGCCAAGGCAGGTTCTCCTAGAGCAGGTTGGACAGGAACACATCTAGTTGGGTTTTGAATATCTCCAGAGAAGGAAACTCCACAACCTCTCTGGGCAGCCTCCCTCAAAACAGATTAAACCACTTTTGTAGAGTACGATTCTAGTGACTATCATGAATTAATTTTCATGGGGTTTTCTGTGAAAACTGTCTTAGAAAATTTCTGTCTATTGTAGGAACAGCAGCAATACTGGTACCAGCAGCACCTGCTTAGCCTGCAGCAAAGGGCAAAAGCCCATGCTCAGGGACAGCAGCAAATGAAAGGTCCAGTAGTGAAAGATGCATCTGAGCAGAGAGCAAAGTCTGAAGAAGGGAAAATGAGTGCTTCAACTCAGCAGTCTGAAGCTGCTCCGCTTAATGAATCCCTGCCTCCACCTTCCAAAGAAGATGAGTCTTCTCTTACGTCCACTGAAACTCAGGTAGGCTTTGTAAACTGATGCCACTCCGTTTGTTGTGCTAGATGGGACAAAGGAACAGGAAAATGATGCCATCAAATTCTTGTGTATACTGCGTAACAATAACTAAATATGTTAAGCAATCTTAAAAGAACATTTTTCTAAGGCTGCACCAATTAAAAAAAAATAAAATACAGTCCTTGTATATAGACTGGTATAGTCACCAACACATGCACCAAGCAAGTCCAAGCTTCACTCTCTTGAACTTTCCCCAACGTTGTCGTCTTTGTCTGTGAGAAACACTTTGTGACACCTAAGTGCAAAATCAGGTACTCGGTAGGTAAGGAATGCTGTCTTTAAGACACTATTTCTTAATTCCTCTCTCGCAGTTTGTCAGTTCTGGCTCCCCTTCTCTCCACATGCTAGGGTTTGTCTGAAAGCCAAGAACTTTGCACAGAATATTTTTGTCAGTGTGCTTAATAACTGCATAATGGATGGAGGTCATGATTGATATTTGAACAGATTACTGCAGGGTAGTAGATTACCCTGCAGCATGTGCTCCACTTTAACTTACAGTGTGTGGGTTCCTACCAAGTGGCAAAAATAATGCTCTTGGAGTTACTTTACCTTATCATGAAAAAGCACTGTTGCCTCATTATATTTGCTGTGAGCAACAGGTAACAGACCTGCGTTAATCTCTTTCCTGTAGGTAGTTTCTGTATGTATGAATACCCTGATTGCTATCAGCCTAACCTTTAGATCAGACTATTCACATTAAGAATAATGAAATAAAAATCAGCCTTCCAGAAGCTGTGGCTGGCCAGAACATTGAAATATAGAGCGATAAAATAACAAACACTGAGAAAGTTCCTATAAACTGCCTAGTGACCAAGTGTGTTTTTCTTCTGATAGAAGGAGCTTTCCTTTATTCCTAGTATTTGCCTTTTTGTCTAGCTCAATATTGAACCTCCTGATGACCCTGAGGAAGATTTGAGATTGCAGCAATTGCAAGCAGCAGCAGCTCAATGGCAGCAGCATCCCCATCACCGGGTTGGATTTCAGTATCAGAGAATAATGCAGAAGCATGCCCAGCTGCAGCAGATAGTACAGCAGTATCAGCAGATCATGCAACAGCCTCCACACTTACAGGTGAAACACTAAGGAGATGGTGTTTGATACACTTCCTGGGTGACTTAGCACTCATGGTCTGCTGAAAAACAAGTAGTTAAATAATTTGTCATGATTGGCTCATTTGTCTAGCTATTTTTTCTGCTTGGGTAGAAACCTATATCCCCTTTTCCTACTGTCACTCAACTTCAGAATGAAAAAAGAATTGACAGATGGTGACGAAGCTTCAGTAGGATGAGAAATACAAGACTTTGCAGTTGTCATAAGATTTTTCAGACATACCTGGGTGATACAGGAGCAAAGCTGAACACAATATTGAATTTACTCAGCTTTGAATGTTTTCCTGCTGAAGAAACAGTTCAGAAGAAAGGTCAGGTAAACAGATGATTGCATGGAGTGATTTGGTAGCTGCTCTTTTTTACAACATTGTGTAGTACAGAAATATATGTGTACAATAATGAAGTAAACATAGATGCCAAAAATATGCACTTAAAGTAATTAAGAAAATCACCATCTTACATTATTTTTGACTCAAATAATCAGTGAAGAAATTAAGAAATTAATAAAAAGTCTTAATAACAAGTTATTATATCAGTGTTGCAACCTTTAAGCTTTTAAGTAGAAGTTGATTACTGTATTAGAGAGTTGAGTCAGGTCTTTCTGTGTTGGTGGAGTTTGTACATTAAGCGTTTCTTTGTAGCTTGGGCTGTCTGCTTGTTTAAAAGAAATCTCTTAAGTGAGCACTAAAAATGTCAGACAAGATCAAGCCATGGATATTAGGACCTGCATCTACACATAATGAAAGACAGTATCTCCTTGAAAGCAGCTTCATTGTGCAAATAAGATCTGGCAAAGGCTTAGAGAAAAATAATTGCTGACAGCTGAAGCAACTCTGAGTGGGTTAATAGCAGAAACTGAAACCTTGAGAAATAGCCATGTACTGTGTATATGGAAAGCTTGAGGATTGATTTGGGCTTTAGGCATTGTTAGCATCCGGTAACAATACAGCTTGGAGCCCTTTGATTATAGCTTTCTTCAACTGTCCTATTTAAAACAAAAAAAAAGAAAGCCTTTTATACATAAATGTCCTCTAGTCATAAAGTTTGTAAATTGTCACAATGACTTTAGACATCACAGTTGGTGTTTGCCTTTGTTTCAGTGTAGTTCTTCCTCAAGCTTCTGCCTAAGTCTGAAATTGTGATATTACAAGCGATACTGAAATATGTAGCTCTGAAAATAACTAAGATGGTATATTGAAGCTATTCTTGTCTTCTTGTTGCAGACAATGTCAGTGGACATGCAGCTGCGACATTATGAGACACAGCAAAAACAGTTCCAGCAGCTTCATAAAGACTGGGAGCGATCAATGAACCAACAGTGGCAGCATCAGCTTCAAACCTATCCTCACAAAGACCAGCTTCAAGAGTATGAGAAACAGTGGAAAGCATGGGATGAACAGATGAAGGTCACTCAGTCCCATCTGCAGGAGAAAGTGAGCTCACTCCAAAATCTGAAGAATCAGTATCCTGCAAATGTTTCGCTGCCACCTCCTTTTGTTCCGTATTCTCAATCCGCTCAAGGTGGCATTCCTATTATGCCTCCAGCTTTACCTTCAACTACACCTCCACTGGTCCCCCCGCCTCTCTCTTCTGTTTCTCAGTTATCTAATTCCTCTGCCCCTTCAGGATCCAGTTCTCAAAGCAGTCAATCTACTGAGACGCCAAGGCCGGCTCTGCTTCCCACCCCTGGTACCTATGCATCAAAAATAGCTAGTTCAACTGTCTATTCACCTTATCATTCTCAAGGAAGTTCATCCTTTGGCTCTTCAGACCACGGAAAGTCTCAAGTTCATCTTAGTAAACAAACTGTCTCCATTTCATCTGAGCAAGGATGTGGGGAACTGAAAGCCACTTCTGCTGTGTCTTCAACGCATGCACCTACCATGCAGGATAAACCAGTGAGGTCGGGTGGATTGCTTCCAGATCCTCCCAGATCAGCACGTTTTGAAGGCCCCAGAGGCCCTAGGTAAGGATGTTTTTGTTGATTTATACATGTTCCGGGCTACAAGACTTAATCAGTGATACATTAAGAAATGAAACATATATCTTATTCTCAAATCTTCACGAGTTTTTGTGAAGTGTGCCTGTTTGCTGGAGGCTTTGTTGTTAATGGACATACACCAATGTTTGTATTTATGTTATTAAAGCGAGGATAGATAGGTGCCTTTCACATGAGCATTATTTAGAGTAGAATGCTTCTTTTTTTTTTTTTTCCTAGTAAAATGCTTGGGCACACTGCACCCTTTTCATTACCGGAGACATAATATCCCTTCTGTGAAAATAGGAAAGCTGTTGTAAATATTCGATATGTCTTTGCTGTCCTTAGCTTGATGATGATAACTCACACTTGGAAGAGGGATCCTATATGAAAAGTGATCTAAATTCCCAGAATTTTGTCTGGTGTACTTGGAACACAGTTTAGCAAAATCTAAAGCAAAAATGTTCAAAGATTGTTTTTAAGGAGTTGTTGTATGTGGTGGCACTTTTATGTAGGCATTCTGAAAGAGATTCAGGAAAGTATTCAGGTATATATTCAGTTAAATATACTAACGTAGCTAATTACTGGCAATTTAGATGCTATTTATTTTTTAGAAACAATACAAAGTACTCTTTGTTTGTAATCCAAGATTTATTGCAGAAAGAAGTGAAAATTCAAAGCTGTTTAACTTCTAGTGTGGGGGAGTTCTGCAGCTGTATGTTTGTCATTCACTGCACTTTTCAAAATGGCTGCTTGACAAGAGAGGTAGTGCTTGTCTTAAGTACAAATCAATGGTTTTCCACACATGTAGCATTACGTAGCATACAAACAATTATAAACAAGAGAGAGAAGGAAAGAAGTGAAGATCTGAGCCATATGATCCCAGCATTAGGATTCTTTGCCACTTTTTCTTTTGCATTATATCATAATGGTCTTAGTTTTGATGGTTGCTGTCTTTATCTTTTGCTAAGATACAGGTTTGTTCAAATTTAAATCTTCATTTTATCGGGTGGATGGCCTGCTGTGTTAATGCAAAGCTACTCTAAAAGCCAGTGTTCTGTATCTTTTATGTAGTTTTATACATGGTATATCGTTTAATCCAAGATCTTGTTTTTAGAATGTTTTTCTTTCATACTTGACATGATATCAGGTTGCAAAAACAACATCTGTTCTGTCTGGTCGTTAGTTCAAGACGGGTTGATGTGATGCTTACTGAATCAAAGAACAGTGTTGTTCTGTTAAATTGTTTCTATCCTCACATACTCTGCTAGACATTATAATCATATCTTCATGTTTATTTCCCTTCTCTTTGCTTCCAAAGTGATCATTCATGAATAATAATTCATGAATGACAGCAATTTAAATGAATTTTTTATAACTTTGAATAATTTTCTACCTCCTGATGTTTTTTTTAAAAAGGGTTGTTTTGGGTCCTGGGGCCTTGTTGGGCGTACAGTTCTGAACAGACTGTTTTCATGTGCATGTCTTTTATATGCGTTGGTTTAGAGCTCAGTGATGTGCGATGACAGGCTATGGATAATCACAAATTTCTAGAATGCACATATGGGAGCTCTGGTTTTGAGCATGCTTATGGTATTTAATTAACACTGTAAACCTGTCTGCATTCCTGTATTGTGATTGCATGACCATTCTAGGGTTTTATCGAAACTTTTCCAAAAACCTGTTTGCTGTTTCTTCTCAATATAGTTAGTAGAAAAGAGAGTCCTAATAAATTTTAACTGAACTTGGGATATATTAAAATATGTTGTGTGTTACCTGCTGCCATCCCAGCTAAAAAGTCCCAGGTAATGACAAGATATATAAAAAGACACACACCCCCTTCACCTCTTTTCAGCAATTAACTTTTCTCAAGAAACTCTAAAGAATGGGCTTAAACTAATTTTCAGAATTTTGGGGATGAAGTGTGTTTTACAGTATGCAATCTTCTAGTTACACCTTCCGTGTAAAAGTTGATCCCTCAAATCTAAGTTATCTTGCCACTGTTCTTGGTAACGTCTTCTTTTTTCTCTTCCTGTTCATCTTGACCGTCCCCTACCCCCAAAAAAGGCAGTTTATTGTGTTAACTTTTCCGGATTATTAAAATTCTTTGAGGTTGTATAAGTGGTCTTGTTTGGTAAATTGCTTACTGAAACAGTAAATTCTGCAACAAGTCGACTGCTGTTGGTAACAAAGTGGTAATGAATGAATATCTATAGAATCATAGAATGTGTTGGGTTGGAAGGGACCTTTAAAGGTCATCTAGTCCAACCCCCCTGCAATGAGCAGAGACATCTTCAACTAGATCAGGTTGCTCAGAGCCTGGTTCAACCTGACCTGGAATGTTTCCAGGGATGGGGTATCTACCACTTCTCTGGGCAACCTGTACCAGTGTTTCACTACCCTCGTTATAAAAAATTTCTTCATTACATCTAGTCTAAATCTACCCTCTCTTAGTTTAAAACCATTACCACTTGTCTTATTGCAACAGGCTTTACTAAAAAGACTGCCACCATCTTTCTTATAAGCCCCCTTTAAGTATTGAAAGGCTGCATTAAGGTCTCCCTGCAGCCTTCTCTTCTCCAGGCTGAACAATCCCAGCTCTCTCAGCCTGTTCTCATAGGAGAGGTGTTCCATCCCTCTGATCGTTTTTGTTGCTCTCCTCTGGACCTGCTCCAACAGGTCCATGTCTTTCCTGTGCTAAGGACTCCAGAGCTGGACACAGTACTCCGGGTGAGATCTCACCAGAGCGGAGTAGAGGGGCAGAATCATCTCCCTCTATCTGCTGGTGCTCTTCTTTTGATGCAGCCCAGGATACAGTTGACTTTCTGGGCTGTGTGCGCACATTGTCAACTCACGTCCAGCTTTTCATCCCTCAGTACCCCCAAATCCTTCACGGCAGGGCTGCTCTCAATCCCTTCATCCCCCAGCCTGTATCGATACCAGAGGTTACCCCAACCCAGGTGCAGAACCTTGCACTTGGCCTTGTTGAACCTCATGAGGTTCACACAGGCCCACTTCTTGAGCTTGTCCAGGTCCCTTTGGGTGGCGTCCCGTCCCTCAGGCATGTCAACTGCACCACTCAGCTTGGTGTCACCTGCAAACTTGATGAAAGTGCATTTGATCCCACTGTGTATGTCACTATTGAAGATGTTAAACAGTTCTGTTCCCAGTACGGACCCTTGAGGGACACTGCTTGTTACCAGTCTCCATCTGGACATTGAGCTGTTGACTTCTACCCTCTGGATGCAACCATCCAACCAATTTCTTATCCACCGAACAGTCCACCCATCAAATCCATATCTCTCTGATTTAGAGCAAGGGGTGTTGTGGGGAACCGTGTCAGAGGCCTTACATAAGCCCAGATAGATGACATTGGTAGGTCTTCCCTTGTCCACTGATGTAGTCACTCCATCATAGAAGGCCACTAGGTTGGTCAGGCAGGACTTGCCCTTGGTGAAGCCATGCTGGCTGTCCTGAGTCACCTCCTTGTCCTCTATGTGCCTTAGTACAGCTTCTAGGAGGACCTGTTCCATGATCTTCCCAGGCACAGCGGTGAGGCTGACAGGTCGGTAGTTCCCAGGGTCCTCCTTTCTACCCGTTTTAAAAATGGGTGCAATGTTTCCTGTTTCCCAGTCGGTGTGGACTTCACCTGCCTGCCATGACTCTTCAAATATCATGGAGAGTGGCTTGGCAATTACATCAGCCAATTCCCTCAGGATTCTGGGATGCATCTTATCAGGTCCCATAGGTTGGACCCCTGTCAGGTCCCCCAGTATGTTCAGGTTCCTCAGGTGGTGAANCAATTAGATCAGCCAATTCCCTCAGGATTCTGGGATGCATCTTATCAGGTCCCATAGGTTGGACCCCTGTCAGGTCCCCCAGTATGTTCAGGTTCCTCAGGTGGTGAAGAACCTGATCTTCTCTTACAGTGGGGGGGACACAGCTCCCCCAGTCCCTGTCTTGTGGCCCATCCACTCAAGAGGTGTGAGAAGAGAGGTTGCAAGTGAAGACTGAAGCAAAAAAGTTGTTGAGTACCTCACCCTTCTCCTTGTCCATTGTTACCAGTTTGTCATCTGTGTTCATCAAGGGGTGTGTTCATCACCCTTTCTTTGACCTTTGTTTTCTGGCTGACATACCTGTAGAAGCCCTTCTTTGTGTCCCTTGCCAAGTTCAGCTCCAGCCGTGCTTTGGCCTTCCTGACCCCATTCAGTGAGACACAACTGTGAATCCCAAACATCCATGCAACTTGACTTCAGACATGAGTTCTCTATTTTGTGTAAAATTAATTTGATTTGTTCTAGTCTAAGCATATGCTTAAATATCGATTTACATAATAAAGTTTAGATTTTTTTACTAGATTAGCCTTGTTAATATTAATATGCATGAGTTGTTCTTCATTAGTTTGCCTGACCTGTTTCTTCATAATCAAGCAATAGCAGTTGTAAATGCTCTCAAAAGGAATTTAAGAAGTGATGCAATTAAAATATATTTGTTTTAGACATATTGCATGGAACTGGATGATATCACAGTTTGTTGCACTTTCTGAAAGGATCCATATTTAAAGATTTTTCTAGATGGCAGTCATCACCCTAGTTAAGTAGGCTTGTTGCATACTATCAAAACAAAAGTTCAACGGGAGTTGCTGATTGCAACAAAACTTCTGTTTAACAAAAGTTGAAAGCCTTTTTTCAAATGAGTTTGCCATTTTCTTTGTCAGTCAGTTTTCAGTCCTGAGATATTTAAGCCAAATTTCCTTTTAGAGTTGCATAATCTGCAAGTGGCTTTAAACTGGTCTTCAGTGGACGAATTGAAGAACGTGTCTCTTCTTCTCTGGTTCAGTAGGGATTGATCCTAAGGCACGCTAGGATTCATCAGTTAGAAGTGACTTTTGGGGGATGAAACTCTTTTAGAGGATTTTAATTTGACATTTTCATTTCAATAAAATTGCCATTATGTCGTCTATAGATTTGATGGACCTCGAGGAAGAGGATATGACAAATTTGAAGGCTCAAGACAGAGAGGGCCTCGTTTTGACTCCCAGCGCTCAGAAGGATACAGGTCACGTTTTGACCGACAGAATACAGATGGACAGTCTTCAAGTAGATGGGGGACTATCCCACGAGGACCAGCAGCACAATTTTATACTTCGACAAATGCATCACATGGACATGGTTCCCGACCTAGTGGTCCATGGTGGAGGGGGCCCAGGCCTCATTTGGGGCAGCAGCAGCAGTCACAGACAGACTCGCAGTCAGAAAACAAAGAACCTTTTACAGACATGGCTGGCAATCAGCAGACTGTAAGCAGAACACAGTCCGCTCCCGATGCACAGAGTGCAGGTACCATTGAGCCAAATGAGGACCTGACAAACGCTCAACAGGAACCATCCAAACCTGATGTCAAAGAAACTACTTCAGACCCCCCTAAAAAGTGGACGTGGAGTTCACATGATCCTAACCAGCAAACAGAAGAGTCCAAAGCACCTACTCCACCTATTCAGAACCAGAAAGCAACATCCCTTTCTAGTAACCCTGTAGCTTTGCAGTCAGATATTGCAAGAACAGGTGGTGCGGTAACCCCTGTAACAGGAAATCAGGATTTGGATTCACCAGATGACCAGTTGATTGCTTCAGATAGCACCCAGGGCCTACCTGGACCAGAGAGCAGAGGGAAAGGGCCGTTTATGCATGAAGATAGAGGNGATGGGCGGTCTGGCAGCCGAGAGAGGGGACTGGGTGGACGGTCAGATAGCCACGAGAGGGGATTCTCTAGCCGNAGGACCTGACAAACGCTCAACAGGAACCATCCAAACCTGATGTCAAAGAAACTACTTCAGACCCCCCTAAAAAGTGGACGTGGAGTTCACATGATCCTAACCAGCAAACAGAAGAGTCCAAAGAACCTACTCCACCTATTCAGAACCAGAAAGCAACATCCCTTTCTAGTAACCCTGTAGCTTTGCAGTCAGATATTGCAAGAACAGGTGGTGCGGTAACCCCTGTAACAGGAAATCAGGATTTGGATTCACCAGATGACCAGTTGATTGCTTCAGATAGCACCCAGGGCCTACCTGGACCAGAGAGCAGAGGGAAAGGGCCGTTTATGCATGAAGATAGAGGCAAGGGACCAGTAAGCAGGGGAAGG
>VYZM01003239.1:606484-624766 GCA_013398915.1 Dromas ardeola
TGGATGATGGCCGTGGCAGAGGGCAGGGGGATGGCCGGGGCGGGGGAATGGGCCGGGGCCGGGGGATGGGAAGGAGGGATGGTGGCCGAGGGATGGGAAGGATGGATGGTGGCCGGGGGATGGGAAGGATGGACGGCGGTTGGGGAATGGGCAGGATGGATGATGGCCATGGCCGGGGAATGGGGAGGATGGACGAAGGCCGTGGCAGAGGATATGTATACAGAGGCAGAGGGCAGGCTAGGCAGGCATCCATCCGTGGCAGGGGAATGTTCAGGAGAGCAGGCAGCAGGGAGAGGATGCCAGATAGGCGGTCAGGCAGCAGGGAGAGGATGCCAGATGGGCGGTCTGGCAGCCGAGAGAGGGGACTGGGTGGACGGTCAGATAGCCACGAGAGGGGATTCTCTAGCCGAGACAGAGAGCTCGCTGGGCGAACAGGCGGCTGGGACAGAGGCCGGGCAGGTAGCCGGGAGAGAGGCCCGGTCAGGCGTGCGGGTAGCCGGGAGAGGGAGCCCATGCGGCGTGCGGGTAGCCGGGAGAGGGAACCCATGCGGCGGGCAGGGAGCCGCGAGAGGGGCCCCGTCAGGCGGGCAGGGAGCCGCGAGAGGGGCCCCATCAGGCGGGCAGGGAGCCGCGAGAGGGGCCCGGTCAGACGGGCAGGTAGCCGTGAGAGGGGTCCCATCAGGAGGGCAGGTAGCCGCGAGAGGGAAGCAGGAAGATCTGAAACAGGCAATATAGATAAACCCATTCACCTAGGAGATGACCCTGACAAATTGCCTCCATACCATCGAGATGAAACGCTGAGGGGTTCTTGGGGTCATGAAGATGATAGAATGCAGGAGGAATTTCCTTTAGATAGTCAAGATGACCCTTCTTTGGAGCATGAGAGATTGGATGACTGGGAAAGAGAACGATACTGGAGAGATCACAACTCTGATTATCAAGATGATTCTGTAGATGCATATGACAGAGATGACAGGTTGCAATCCCACCATTCATTGCCTCCGTTATCTCCCCTACCACCACTACCTCCTTTATCATCTGATCATGACAGACGAGATTCATGGTGGGATGACTGGAAAAGGCCCAGAGAGAGGGAACTAGAGAGAGATCTAGATAGGACTGGAAGATCCTCAGACATTTATG
This sequence comes from Dromas ardeola, assembly GCA_013398915.1. Lineage (NCBI taxonomy): Eukaryota > Metazoa > Chordata > Aves > Charadriiformes > Dromadidae > Dromas > Dromas ardeola. The sequence goes on from VYZM01003239.1 coordinate 607,628, forward strand.
ATCAAGATTTAGACAGAGAATGGGACAGGGACTGGGACATGAGACCTATGGATGACAGAGAAGTGGGGAATCGTGACCTCGATATCCCTCCTCTACCACCATTACCACCTCTTCCACCTCTGGACAGATACCGTGAAGATAGGTGGAGGGAGGATAGGAATAGAGATCACTATGACAGAGACCTCCGAGACAGGGGGGAGCTAAGGATTCGAGAGTATCCAGAGAGGTATGACACATGGCGAGACAAGCAAGACTACCTTCCTGAAAGGAATGACTGGGAGAGGGAACGGTTGTCAGATAGGTGGTATCCAGATGATGGAGACAGACTGCGGTCTTTGGATGATCATTCAGATTCATCCCTTCCTCCACCTTCACATTCCTCTGATATGCTGGGAGCAGATTCAAACCTGGACTCTGACCAGTCGTTGGGAGGAGTGATGGTCCTTAGCCAAAGGCAGCATGAGATAATTCTGAAGGCTGCCCAGGAGCTCAAAATGCTTCGGTGAGTTGTCTGGTTCTGTCACTTTGGATGGGAATCCCATTCTGTGGAGATGGTGTTCCTTGTTTTACTCACTAATGGCTTCATTTCTTTTCACCACAGCATGATAGTAGGAGCTCATGTGGAACAAGTTATTTGGAGTACTTCCATCACAGCTTTTGTGGATGGTCTTCTTTTCTTAAATAAGTGGTTGTCCCTTTCCCCATAAATATGGCATTCCCTGTTTGTTACTTTCCAGGAAAAGATCCGGCCACATCACCTGACCAATCTTCTTGTTATCCTCAAATGGACTTGATGATTGCTTTTCAATCTTTTCATTAGTGTCAGATGAGCTTGTTGGTAATTGCTTTTTAATACTTACCTGTCAAGATCTACATTAATGTGGTTCTTAATTCACACAACGGGACCTATTTAATTTTTGAGTACTGCTTACTTTTTAATTAAAGCATACATGGGTTTTTTCTTTTTACTTTTTACAATGCTCCCTCATTTGAAATCCAGCATCATCAGTGAATAATTTTGTCAAGTTTGGTTTGTCTTAGTTCTGAGGACGAGCAATACAGCAGTGGTAACAATCAGGAGGATATGAATGCAAGAGCTCACCAAGACCACGTTTTAGAAAGCAGCTACTAGACTCCCTAAGGCTTTAATAGGTGTTTATTTCAAAATAAGTAATCGAATATCCTTTTAAACATCGGAAACATCCTAGGGCTCAGTAAATTTAGTAATATTAGAATGGAGTGCATACCATCTATCCAAATGCGGTCTTTGTGATTTGGTGCATGAGTTTAGGTGTATTAAATGTATTTGAAAAAAAAAAAACAAAGGAAAGATGAGGTTCTTTGACTATTTTCGGTGAATGAGATCTTTCAGAGGAGATTGTAGAGAAAGAAGAAAGCATCTTAGAGGCAGGGGTTCATGTGGTTTGTCCTATTCATGAATTACTAAGAGACAGGTAAGGATTGGTGCCTGGTAAAAGTAGGGGTTTAATTTCATAAACAAGATATTATGCTAAAGTAGTGGATGATTAAAATGAATGTTTGGTTATCATTATTACATTTACATTAAACAAACCATGTTGAAAGATACAGAGACGTTTTGCACTTTTCTTGAAGCTGTTTTGTTTTCAGATTCATAAGATTGCTAAGCATCTGTCCCATATGGAAGGCCTTAGTTGGATGCCAAAATGCAAGAAAAATAGTATTAAAAAAGGGATCACTCTTATTCTGAATAATTTAATCTTTCACTGCAATTAGATTAATTCAACAGGTGTTAGTAATTGTGAAACCTGTGTTATAAAGTGGTATTTGCCAAAAGTTCAGAGCAATAGATCATTTTCAGCTTCCTGACTTCCCAGTTGCCTCAGGTTGCTAGGCATGTGTTTTGCTGTTTAATGGGACTAGCTGCAAGCCAGTAGACTTAAATCTAAGGACCATAGTTTGGGAATCACTGCCAAAGTGAATAATTTATTAGGGATGAAACATTTCAACACAGAAACTAAAACGTTTTATGTAGGAAAGTAGATACATATACCTCTTTTTAAGCCAGTAAAAAGGGTAAATATAAACGTGACACTACTGATACTGAATTTTAATTTAATATGAGGATAGTCTTAAAAATTAGTTACGCTTGCACTTCTCCTCAGGTTCTTATAAGCAGGTGACTCCAGTCCGAACAGTAGGAACAACTTTAAGGAGATTGCTTATGATATATTTTTTGAGCCATTAGCTATACCAGTAGTGTGGTGCGTATCTGCTTTCATCTCAAAAAGTAAAGCCTTCATCTGGCTTTGCTTTTATTGTGTGTAGAACAGCATACTCCGAGCTTAATGCTGTTCTGCATTTGTCATCTGGTGTATTTTTCCTAAGCCAGGTGTAAAGAAGACCTTTTAAGTACTAACAATTGCTCAGTTTATTCTATGTACGAATGCAGCACTTCGGATCCCTTTCTGTGAGCCAAGTTCCCCTTGCACTGGACACCGAACAGATGAGTTGCTAGTCAGGATGCCCTCTGTTGTGCCTAGTACAGAGGGATCTCATCCTTAGTTGTTCTTTGGCCACTATAATACATGCTATTAATATGACCAAAGAGTTATTAGCAATAAAGAAAACTAGATTAAAAGATGCAAACAAAAACTGAAAGGAAATCGTATTGAAGAGGTAGATCTTAATAATCTAGTGGTTGTAGTATTCACTACTGGCCCTGGTCTCTGCTCCATAGACTAGGTAGCATTTTGATACATGAAACAAGGAAACAAAAGCTAACATCACTGCTTTGTTTTCAAATGTTGGAGGCTCTGTTGTGCTTTTTGTTGGCCTCAATTCTGTTAGTCTGCAAGCCAGAGCAAGTCACTGAGAGCACTTAGACACGCATCTCCACTGGGGTTCTGGTTTGCAGAAGGTCTTGTCAGAAACTAAAACCTAGCTTTGCTTTTTGCTGTCAAAGTGGGAGTGGGTCTGACCAAGCACAAAAGCATAACTGCGTGTTGCAGAGAAAATTTGTGATCAAAAAAGGAGACAGCTAATATAATTAATACCTCTGTGGTTATGTGAATGTGAAACGGGGGCTTAGGGATCATAGAGTTGGCCATGTAAAGCCTGCTGTGTCCTTTTCTTCTTTGGGCTTGGCCCCTAATGCTAGTGTAATACATGATTTTCACTGTGAGCACTGATTTCTTTAATTTTTCATTTAAGCTACAGACTTATAACACTTTCTTGTGATTCATGTGCAGAGAGCAAAAAGAACAGCTACAGAAGCTGAAAGAGTTTAAACCTGACATTTCCACACAGGACTCTCCTAGATCACAGAACACAAGCACAAGGCCGGGTGCCTTTCAGGTAAATTCATCTTGTGTTAACTTAATAACATGCTGGTTGCAGTTTCTATTAATGTGTATGTCAGATCAGTTCTGCGCTCTGATGGTCAAACTTCTCTGTGGAATGCCTCCCCAGCAGCCCTCACAACCTCATCAGTGTTCTGTTGAGGCAAAGCAACTTCTTTAGGTTTTCCAAAGCCTTTCTTACTCATTCAGTCCACTGTGTCTTCTGAGCATGACCTACTGGGAACAGTAGCGCATGATGTTCAACAACCTAGACTGCTGTGGGATGATGTGTAAGAAATGGTGAGCTCTTCCAAAACAGGGGTGTAAGTCTCATGAGAAGACCTTCCTGTTCCCTGCCTAACTAGCTTCTGATACTGTCTTTAATTCTGATCTTGCTCTGCTTTTTCTACTTTAAGAGCTCTCTCCTCTCTTGAAGAGGTTAAAGGGAGTAATTTGAGGATGGGTCCATCAGAAACTGAGATATTTCAACACAGAGTGGGCGTTAGCTTTCTGTTTGCTATCTTTATTAGGAATTCTCATTACCCTCTGGAACATCAGAAAGTTCATGGAAGCTTACATTTGTGTACTTCCATGACTTCATCTCCCATTGTGATGCAAGTTGTTCCTCTGCTGCTTAATCTCCTGGTTAGTTCTGGGAACTTTGCTCAGCCGTTTATATTTGTTTTTTTGATAATTCACATCTGTTCAGAAACCAACTGAACTTCTGCAGCCATGTTAACTCAGGTTTATAAATCCTTCCTAGAACGAATAAACAATTTTGTTAAATGTATGTTGGAGGAGATACCTGAGTCGATGCAGTCTTTGTTCTTCATCACATCTTAACCCCGAAGTTACTGGTACCAGTAAATTTAGCCATACTGACCTCTGGGTCTGACGTTTAGCCAGACCAAGCTTTGTTTGTCCCTCCGTCCAGAGAAGTGTTAAGCAGTGAACAAAGCACTGCAGGTCTTCTTTTTGCCTAGTTGACCACTTCCCTTTTTACAGTGTTTATAAAGTAAAATAATGGAACAGATTTGCTACCAAGAACTGCAGATATGTTGATGCCTTTAGCAAGTGACTTTTCTCAACTTTGATATTTTGTATCTCAGACTACTTCACCTATCTGCCCAGAGGTATTTGAACAACTGTTGTCTTTCTTGGGATTCTTACCTTCAGACTTCTGCTGTGACTTTGAACTGTTATTACAAAGTTCAGCTTTGCATCTACAACCATTCTGCAAGTTTTGTTGCATGTTGCTAATAAGGCTGCCTGTAACTTGGCATCTGCTGTGGTGCTGAAAAGACTCTTGTGACACAGCACGTGGGGTTCCATGGGGATGTTTTGTTCATGAAGGGGTTTTGTTTTGTTGGTTTTCTCCACTGGGCAAGACCTCCCCATTTCTTATGTTGATCTGATGTTGATTTCATTAAGAGGTTTCCAGGTGATTCTTTTCTCTGGGAGTCTTTCCAGTGACTTCCAGAAAGAAGCTGGCCTTATCAATCCTTTTGTGCCTCACCAAGCTGCCCTACTTTCAGACTTTTTCAGCCTCCTCACAGACAGCAGGAATATTTGCAGACAGCAGGAGTCTTTGGGAATAAAACCGTAGACACTTTTGAACTGAGATAGGCCTACTGGAGCTTAAAAGTGGTAAGGTTATTTTGAAGGAGAAAATAAATAGTATTTAAGTCTTCACATAGTGAACAAACACCAAATCAATTCAGGCCACAAGTTCTTGACATATTGTCCTCCTACCTGTAGCACCTTGGTGGAGGTACTAGAAAATGCTTATGATTTGATTACCAGTTGCCATTGTGCTTACTAACTTACAGAGGATGAGAGGAGGTTAGTTTACAGATCTACATTAAAAGTGCTTTCTGCATCTAGGTCTCTTCTCAGCTATCTTCAGAGGCACCAGTAGAAGCCCAAGCTATTAAAACTTCTCCTGCAGTTATTATAAAGCCTCCCGTGTTGTTCAGACAGCCCACCCCTGTGACAAGACCAAGTGCCCCACTGACAAGGCCTGCTACACCTATGACAAGGCCACATGCTCCAGTTTCTACTCCAACTACAACCCCAAGTCATGGTCAGTCTTTAAAACCATCACCTTCTGCTGTGGAACAGGAACGCTGGGATGAAGACTCTTTCCACGGACTCTGGGACACAAATGAGGATAAAGGAGCAAACATGGAGTACGAGTTGTGTAAACAGGAGTCAATGATGCCTCCACCCGTCTCCTCGCCTGTGAAAGTACCTGCCGTTCACACCTCTGTTCCGTCAGCTGTACCAGTGTCCCTTCCTCCGGTTATTCCACCAGTTCCTAAAGCACCTGTAATTCAGCAAACTGTGGATTATGGCCACGGGCGAGGTGGGTATTACGGTGTATTTGTTTGATCTGTAACGGAGATTTAGTCCTCCTAGTTCTTTCTAAAGGAGTGTGCCATGCAAAGCATGCCGTAGATGTTCTCCAGTTGACCTGTAGGCTGCATACACTGTGATCTAGTGCTAAGCAATACAGTTTTAAGGAGTCTGTAACCTTCAGCCTTGAGTTTAATGTTTTCTTCAATGCTGTGGTAATGAGCTATTTTATGTGAACTGAATGGTGTGTAGCCATGTCTGCGTCTAATAAACACTAATTGATGTGATCACATCAATGTGTTATATTTAGATTGATACTGATACTTTCCCTTAATCCCTTTGTAGCTGAGTGTGGAAATAACTGTGCTAGAAAGTACTTTGGATTGTTACAGTTCTTAGGTGTGACTCAGTAAATTAAAGCAGAATGTGACTGGTGTTTGCATTATTTATATATTGCTTAATGGGTACTGAGGTACCCTCTAGATAGGGAGGGAGACAAAGTTCTAGTTCTGAAGGGTGTGCTCCGTAAACAGGCATTTAACACGCAAATAGTGAAAGGCTCCGATTTTTAGTATTGAGCTTATCGAAGCTAAAATTCAATACTAGTTCTTTTTAATAGAATTAATTTCCCTCATTCTTAGTTTTTAACAGGAATGAAGTCACTCTGGAAAGAAGTTCTTAAATTGTGCACTGTCATTTAAAGAGTGTTTTTTCTCTCTCTTAATGTGGCATAACATGAATTGAAGTCATATTGATTCCATTAAGTAGATGTTTTACTAAAAGCTGTTAGAAAAATTGTCACTGTTAGGAATCTAAAGTGAGCATTTCAGTTACTAACCTTGACATTACAGTAGTTCTATGAGTTATTGAAACCTTCAGAGCATTTTAATGTTTATAATCTTCTGACTGTGCATGCTACCTGAACTCATCTGAAAAGGGAGAAGTCCCATTCTTAAGATAAAGTGGTACACATATTACATGCACATACAAGCCCGCTTCAAACTTCCAAACCCACAGTGTTGTGTATTTATGTATAGCTCCCTTTGCATTATCCATTTAAAAAATTTTGCTAAGTTATTCCAGTCACTTTTAATGACATTGACTGATTGCTTTTCATGACAAAGGAAAGGAAATGGAAGAGGGGTATTTTAAGACCTTGATTGTTTTTTGATTATTTTTAACCAGATATAACTACCAGTAAAGTGGAACAGATTCCATATGGGGAGAGGGTAACCCTGCGTCCAGAACCTCTACCGGAGAGGCAAACATTTCAAAAAGGTAGGGAGTGCTTGGCTAGCTCTCAGACAGTTAGTTTAAGGCCATTAAGGCCATTCTAGCCCTCACATATGTGTTATATACTTTTCTTGCACTCTTGTTTGTTGCTTTTCTTTCAAAAATAATAAAAAATTTGGAGTATGTTTTAGTAGTTTGCATTTCCATGGGTTTCTACTTTCAGAGCACCCTGGTCGTTACAACAGAGAAAGAGATCGTGAGCCTTATTTTGAGCGTCAAGGTAATTCCAACACAGATCATCGGGATTTCAAGAGAGAACGGGAATTGCACAGAGACCGTGGTTCTGTCGATTATGAACGAGAGAGATTTGAAAAAGAGCGGCATCCCCGAGATGATAGGTATGTGGTTTTGGAACACTATTGAAATCAATACAGTTCAGGCTGCATTGAGCATCAGGCTGTCCGTTTTGCCTATGAAGTACATGTTCATTTCTTTCTGGAATCCATAGTAGAAATTCTAGAATTCCACAAAATAATGTTTTGGCAGGGTTCTTCCTACTACACCTTCAAGGACTCAGTCTTACCGTGACAAGAAAGACCATCCTTCCTCCAGGCGAGGTGGTTTTGAAAGACCACCATATGAACGAAAGACAGATCGTCCAGCATATGATCATGGGCCTTCCATGTTTGGAGGTACAGTTTCTCAGTCTTGAAGCCATGCTAGAATATTATGAAAAATATGGACTCGCAGAGGTGAAGATTAATTGATTTGCAGTATTTCTTTTTTCAGTGTATATATAATTCAGAAAAATTTATTTGGGCGGTGTCATGTAGTTTTGTTTCTCAGTGGTGATAAGATCAGGAATGCAACAGTTACATACTCTGCTCGAATATGTTTTGGATCACAATAGGTTCAAGATTAGAAATTTTAATTATTTTAAGGACAAATCCATGAATGTATCCTAAAATAATGTCGGTCTGTTTAAATCAGCTCAGCTGGGTATGAACATCTTAATTTTTTTATTTTACTGAACTAAGAAAATTCTTCTGTCCAAACACTGGAATTTGAAGGTGATCGTAGAAATTACCCTGAGGAAAGAATTCCTATTTCTGCTCCATCAATGCCCCGTCAGCCACCACCTGCTCCACGAGTGGAAAGGAAGCCAGAATCTAAAAATGTAGATGATATTTTGAAGCCACCAGGACGGGATAGCAGGCCGGAGAGGGTGAGTATGCATTCTGAAAGCAACAATTGGTTTCTATGAGGTCTGCATTCAGATAAAATACTCATTAGTTTAATACATTGGGAACAAGCCTACATTTGAGGAAGCTCTAGAAGTTCCCTAGGTTCCTTTTCGAATGCCTGGACTGTTGTAGCATAGCTATTAGGAGTCCACAGGAGATGTAACCTTCCGGGAATGCTAAGATGAAATTCATATTAGTAGATAATGTTAATGTATTTTATGTTCTTCTGAGATCTTCGCTTGGATTTTCTTACATGATCTTCATTTCAGATTGTAATCATCATGAGAGGGTTGCCTGGCAGTGGAAAGACACATGTAGCAAAGCTCATCAGGGTATGTAAACAACTGCTGACTGTAGTGCTGCATGTCTTTTTCGTGCGCTTCCTCTGCTGTTTTCTTTCTGTTTGTCTGGAATTTCAGCCTGTTGTTATTTCATGTTCCATGTCTTCACGTGGCATCTGAATCCCCTCCACTATTAGCAAGCATTAGGGATGCTACTCTCTTCTTGTTTTGAATATAGAGCAGGGAACTGCTGTTTGCCAAAAGCATTTTGAAGATCCTCTGTAGCAGAATGGAATTTTTGCAGCAAGAGTGTATGTTTTTTTTTTGCTTTCCTCCCAGGATAAGGAAGTAGAATGTGGAGGACCTGCACCAAGAGTGCTCAGCCTGGATGACTATTTTATCACTGAAGTGGAAAAAGAAGAGAGAGACCCAGATACCGGGAAAAAAGTGAAAAAGAAGGTAATTTAAAATCAGTTGCTTATCTTGACAAAGAAACAAGACATTCTGAAACAACACAGTGGCAATCACTGTGAATTTCAGTCTGTGGCTTTGGAAGAGTGCAGAGGTCTGTGGCCTGTTCTTCAAAATAAGTCAATAAGTTATATTAACTTACTGGCAGAATGGGCAAATTCTTAAAAGTTGACCTGGAAGATGTTGTTCTCATACCAGTGTCCTTTGTGGTCATGACATTCAGCAGTTGAACATTAGCAATTTAATAGGTGTCCTCTTTCTTAAATGCTTTTGTCCTTGATAAAGGTGATGGAGTATGAATATGAAGCTGATATGGAAGAGACCTATCGTACCAGCATGTTTAAAACTTTCAAAAAGACCTTGGATGATGGCTTCTTCCCCTTCATTATCCTTGATGCTATCAATGATAGAGTGCGACATTTTGAACAGTTTTGGAGTGCTGCAAAAACCAAGGGTTTTGAGGTAATGGAGCCTAAAAGGCATTTGAACTTGCTAGCACCTCTATGCTGGTATTTCCAAACTTTCGAATGCAGAGTCCCTCCCGCATCCAGGAAAAATGCTCTGGTCTACAGTTACAAATTTACTTTTCTTAGAATGTACAACTGCAGAGTGTATCACCAGGCAGAAAAAGAGCTCTAAAAATTCATTTACAATATTTAATATTACCTTTCTTTTCCTAGGTGTACTTAGCTGAAATGAGTGCAGATAACCAGACGTGTTCCAAGAGAAATATTCATGGACGCAAGCTAAAGGACATCAGCAGGGTAACTGTATACATCTGGAGTCATAGGATTAATGATAAGTTTCATTGTGCTTTCAGGCCTGTTGTTGTTGGAAAACCATTGACCTCTTTTAGACTACGTAATTCTTACACTTTTCCTCTAAGAAGAGTTGGTAGTTATTTCATGGGATTGATTGAAATTGCTTTTCTTAAGTACAGATACATCTTGCTCATGATCAGAAACCAAATTTTCCATTGAGTCTGTTACATTTTTAGAGGTGTTTCATTTTTCTTTGTTTTTTTTTTTATTAGATGTCTGATCACTGGGAGGCAGCACCACGTCACATGATGCGCCTGGATATTCGTTCTCTGTTGCAGGATGCTGCTATCGAAGAGGTGAGAATCTCTGTGCTTGTTACAATTACAAATTATGTAGATGTGACTATACTGAAAATACAAAGCAGAGACGCGTATGATCACAACAGGGTAGTTATACTTGATGCTGTAGAAAGTGAGAATCGCTGAGTCAGTCAAGTGTATTCCATTATTCTTATCAATTACCCAAGCATGAAGGTACACGTTACTTTCTATCACCTTTTTGGAGCCCAGACTTACACATCTTTGAGGAAGAGGTGAAGCCATTTTGCTCTTTAGCGACTGTTGAGTACGAATTAAATAGGATCTTTGCTCTCTCAGATGAAACTCAGCACTTTTTCAGGTTACTAGATTAATTGGATCATAATTTGAGGAAGTAGTTTGATAAAATAAATAAATAAATAAACAGATTTGAATTCCTCTCAATCCCTGCTTTGAGAAATACAGACCTGTTGCAGAAAATTGAGAAATAAAAAAATAACATGTAGCAGATGATTACATTTGCTGTAGGAGGATGTGACCTTTTTGTTGCATTTGCAGTTTGCTGTGACATGCATCTTTGGTGTGTCAGCTTTCTGTATTGTTGCATCCTTTAGCAGATGTTTCAGGAGCTCTGGGAATAAATTAGAATGTTAATCATACGGTCATCATGAATGTACCATAGCTGCATGTTGCTGTCACAACAGCTCTTGCCATGGCCATAGAAACTGGTGAACTGCTGAAGTGGGAAGAGAGTTTAGTTTACTCTTTGCAGTTTGTCACGAGGTCAACAGGTAATTTCTGAATCTCTGAATTCTTTGTATCGGAAAATAGTAATCTTTAAGAGGACAGCAAAAGGCTTAGCTCTCGAGTAGGCTCAGAGAAGGGCAGATTTGGGATTCACTGTGTGCATCAGGGTTTTACTAATGGTATGAAGAACTGTGCGTATTTTGAGAGTTTTAGGTATTCCACAGTATACACATGAATCCTTGTTAGAGATGTGCACCCCAGAAAGTATTCCATTAGATCGACAGGGTTAGATGCATGTCTTAAAGTGTCCATTTTCTTTATTATGTTAATTTCTGTGTTTATTATTCTTCACTGTGATATTTAAATATACAAAAGATAAATACTTGGTAGAGATGTTCTATGCAGAGAGCACAATTCCAGTGATGTGTAAATGGCAAGTTTAAGATCTTTTTCTGACATTTCAAGTTTTGAAATGTGATTGTGTGGGAAGGAGGAGAAGTATCTTACTGTTATAGATACTGGTAGCACAAAGAATGCATGTGAAGGAAGAGAGTAAAGGATTGCTACTTTCCACAGTTTGTCACGCCATTGTTAGAAGGGAACCTGTTTCTTAGAGAAGCCAAAGTGGAGCCACTATTCATATGTATTGCATCATCATACTTTCCAAGATGAATCCATTCTTTCCTCTCTATTTGAATTTGGAATCTTCTACTTACTCTGCTAAAAAGATAATACTTAAAAACCAAGCAATGCCTTGTAAATCAACGCTTGTGCTTTGGAACAGGTTGAGATGGAGGATTTTGATGCAAATATCGAAGACCAGAAAGAAGAAGTCAAGAAGGATACAGCAGAGGAGGAAGAAAGTGAACTGGTAGGAGACACATCAGCAATCTCTAACAAAATGTTTGTTAATGTGTCTGAGGGGGAATCTCAGTCTTATAAATGCCAACCCATTGCCATTCTTAGCCGTGCGATCTTAATACACACATTTCTAGTCATTTGTTCCTTAAACATTTCTAGGAGAACTTTAATGTCATATTATTCCTAACTGAATTTTTTTAAGAATCTGAGTATATGCCATGAAAGTGTTATCAGCGGAGCGTGGCAACATGCCTCTTAGAGACATTTATAAATTGCAGTACACTATAGCGCTGTCTTCCAGATTATCTGAGAATTACACTAAGTGGAGGGATGGGAAGAACGGGCAAAGATTAATTTAGCTTATTTCCTTTCACATGTCTAAAGAACTCTTCTCACCTGGCACAGTATATGACAACAGTTATGAAAAAGAATGCTTTCTCTGCCAAGGCTCACTGACTTTGTCAGTACGTATTTCCAAGATGAGGGATTAGGTCTCTTGGATAAATGAAGGTTAGAGAATTGCCCTGAGGGCTGATGTTTTTAGGTATGTGTTTAAAAGGCTACAGAAGTCTTCCTAATGTAACTTGTGTTGGAGCTGCAGCTGGTCAGTGCTTGATGAGTTGAATGTGTCAAACCCTAGTTCCCACAACCAAGCAGTTAAACTCCAATAACCAGGAAGCAACCAAAAATGTATTAGATGTCCTTTTTCTTGATGGAAATTTCCTGTTCCTCAGGAGTGGCAGTTTAGAAAGCAGTTGAAATACAGAATAAAAAAATTAAAGCTTAGGAAGAATGTTTTTTAATAAACATCTTTTTTTTGCAACATGACTCATTTATTCTCTTTACTAAATTATACCTTGGCACAGAGTATGAGACTTCATACAGTGTGGTTAGAACATTTCAAAGACGCATCCATGTTTACAAGAATATGGCTGCTAGTCTCATTTCTTGGAAATTAGCTATATCTAGAAGAGAAAGTTGTCTTTAACTTTTGAGACGTCTGTGCATAAATGTGTGTGTGTGTGTCTGTGTGTGTTTACGGGCTCTGGGGGTGTCCTAATGTACAGCACATATAACAATAGGCCTTTTCTTTATGAGACAAGGAGAAAGCTTGGTGGTGAAAACAACGTAAATTATTAATAACTAAAAGTAATCTACATATAAGAATGTTTTCTGTTCAGATTCACAAGAGATGAAAAATAGCAAAGAATTATCTGCAGTATGTAATCTCTGCTATTCAGTCACATGGCTAATCTCAAGAGAGAGGTATGTCAGACAGAAAGGTGGAACACTGTATTTGGTATCTGTTGCCTTCTTGAGAGCAGTTGGTAAGGGTTCTTCAATTCCTTTCGCTGCATTTAATATCGTGAAAAAAGAGAGGTCTGAAGCTCCTGCCATCTGGCAGATGTCCTTGAAATATCCAACTGTCTTGTACCAAAGGATGAAGTCTGAATCTTTTCTTATCCTATCTGAGAACTGGGATACTGTACAGATTCAGCACACAATAGGCCATTTCACACCATCAAAGTCACTCTTTTATTGCTATTATCAACTCCCATAGGGTTGTTTCTAGCATTTAGACAATTCTTGCTTTTCTGTGCTTGATGGTATGAATTATTGATGCGTTTACCTTAGTGTTCTCACCAGTGTATCACACGTCACTTTGTTCAATACAGGCTTCTAGCTGTGTTGTAAACTTTTTGAGCAAATTTTAATGTGCAACGTGGTTTAAAAGTATAAATACACATACATGCATGAAGTTTATTTATTTGTTACAAGGAAATATTGCAGCACAAACTGTCTTAGTTTTTATTAATGAACAGACTTGATTAAAAACAATAAGATACAGAGCTCTGATAATCTCAAGTCACTTGATATATGCTTGATAGAAAAAAGGTCTTTTAAGGATTTTGGAAGAGCAATGCTGTACATAATCAAAAGCAGTGCAGCTTTCTGGAATAGCACACTCTGATTTAGTAACCCTTAGCATTAACAAATACACATCTATGTTTACCACAGTGGAGGCAACCTATAAATAGAGCAGGAAAGAAGTTAGTGTAATAAAACTGATCTGTGGATTGTTTGTTTTCTTGTTGGAATCTTCTAGAGTAGTTCTTTTCCCTCTCTATTAAAAATCATTCTTAAAATAATGAAATATAAAATGAAAAGATAACAAGAAGGTATCTAAAATAAATACATTTTGCTAAATTTAGTATCATTATGCTCACTTACAAGGAATAAACTGGCTAAAGATCATTACACGTAAAACGTATGATGACATTATTTGTAGGTGAAAAGTGTTTTAAAAGAATCATTTAACTAAAAGGGTTATTTTAAAATGAAAAATAACACTTAACTCTTAGTGTTTCAGCAGATACTGTAATTTAAACAGAAAAAAAGAATTTTGTTTAGTTGTGGACTAACCACTCATACAAGAATTTATTATGTTCCTCCAGAAGGATTAAGTGAAGCTTGTGTGTAGTAAATCTGGGAATATGTTCTTAAAAGCTTATGACCACGGTAACTTTTTCACTTGTATTTGTAAAGCTTTGAGTATTCTTTATGCCTGATAAGTTGTGTTGCAGTAACTTTGTCACCTGGGATAATATAAAAGAGTAACTGTGCACACAGCGCCATTGCTGTCTGTTAGACTCATTCCGGAGTTCTGTGTTTGCAGAGGGCAGCACTCTTGTAATGATTTGCAAGGGCTGCTAAAAATCACTGAATGGGAAGTAGATGCAGAAGTTCTGAAATACTGAGTAATTTGTTTCCTTCGTCTGATAACAAGAATTGTGCTTTACAAAAAGAAATACCTTAAGCTCCCGTTATAATGCTGTTTCCAGTTCAAAAGTGATATGCATGTGTGTCTCTCTCTAATCCTCCGAGCTTCTCTCTGTGTATGATTTAGGGTTACATTCCGAAAAGCAAATGGGAGATGGACACTTCTGAGGCAAAGCTAGGTGGGTATTTATTTTTTCCTGTTTCTTAAAGTTGGTATCTGATGATGTTTGCAAAACCTGAATTTTCATTTTTACGATGCCTCCTTACCAAAGACAGACAAATGTATTGATATCATACACGTGTCTGAAACCGCAAAAGCCTCTATACAGAAAAGGAATTTGTCTTCTGCCAGAGGCAAGGGAGTTACAACTTTCTAACCATCACTGGTTTATATGCTCATTAATTGTTCTTCCATCTGTTCAAGGAAAGTACTTTGTCTTTTAAAAAGCAGTATTTCTATTCTTTATTCACCTCTTCCGTATTATAAAAAGCAAAGAGTCAACTTACATTGTGCTGCATTCTTGTTCATACTGCATACCCTATTTTCAAGCCTAAATGTCATCAGTAACTTCTTACTTTCTTGAAGACATGCCTAGTAGCTAACTGTATTGAAGATGTTTCTCGCTCTCCAAAATTGACATGTGTGAGGACAAACTAGTGCCATGCTTTGAAGTTGGTTCTGAATGATTAGGCCTTGGTGTATCTTTTCAACAACTTAAGTATTGAAAAATTGAAGTTTGTTACGCTCTTCAGTTCCAGAAGAGTACTAGAATTCTTCTTAGTAGGATGCAAAATGAACTTTCCAGGAGCACAAGGGCACCATTTTTGTTGGACTTCTTGTTCTGATTAGTGCTGCTGGTTGCGTTAGACATAAGTGTTAATATTAGGATTCTGTCAAAGTCAAAAGCAACTTCCAGGCTGAAATGCATGCACCACGGCTATGGTGGAAGGTGTACGCATGGGAAAGGGTTTCTAGTCATTATCATCAGTTTTGGTTTGTTTTTTACTCAGTAGTAATGGTTCTAAGTGAAGATTTTATTAATGCAATCTGCATAAAACTGCTGTTTTCTGTCGTGCCTGAGAAGTAACAAATACCTGAATGGGACACAGCATGTCTTAACACTTTGAGGTTCTGCTTCTGCATGTGTGGTACAGCCCTGTGTATCATTACTTTCTAATAACCAAAATCACAATTGTACCATAGAAATAGCATTAGAAGTTCTGGCTTACATAAACCAGCCTTTCATCTTTTGCTGTTAACTGCTTAGTCAACACCATCTCTTCTGCTGCTGTGCTCTCTTTTAAGTCATTTAAAAATTTGTGGAATATATTGACGTTGTGGCACCTGCAGTACAACTGGAGGAGCCTTGTACTCAATGATTCTGGCATATCAAACAGCTAGGCAGTTTGACAGAATTAATTCAGGATTGCGTTGCACTTTTGTTGTAAGAGTTGATTGTTGTAATATCTTAAGATTATTTCTTAAGTTTAGAATGATTTTTTCCCAATTATGCATGAAACAATAGTACTGGAAAATTGTGTTGTTGAAGAATGCTCTGATACATGGTGCTGTATTCCAAATAACACAGACTTCTTTAAATACTGAGTGGTAGGAACAGATGCGTTGCGCTGCATGTGGTGAATCTTAAGTCATCCCTTGCGTTTTACAAAGATCACGGGAGTCCAAAGTGTGTTTTAAAAATATTTAAGTTTTATGTGTAGTTTCTAGCAATGTGGAGACTGTGTCTGCAGCAGAAATTTATAGATATCTTTCAAAATCTACCCCTCTCATGATCAAATACTGCTAACTAATAGAAACAAAGAATTGTGTTGTGTTTCTTTCCATATGAAAACTCCATAATATGAAATGTCTCCACTTAAATGTAAAATGGGGAGCGAGCAGCAGAATCAGTTTTATGCTAAAGTTACTTGCAAGGCTGTTGCAATAATCCTTTAACAATCAAATTCCATTAACAAACTGGATGTTAGCATGCTGCACTACACAGATACAGGTGCTGAGGAGGTCTTTCTATTAAATCCGTATTCACGATTTTACTTTATAACTACGCTCTAGATTAATTTTTTATAAATATATAGAACTATAGATGAAAAGTAAATTCTGACAGAACGTACATTTTAAAAAAGCCAGGTATTCCTATGTAATGAATACTGTTTCTTTAAAAAATTGCTCTGTAAGGGCAGACAACTTTTAGCTCAAGGTATGCATTATAAGCACTTGCAGTCTGTGAGTAAGAGTTACTGTATGTAATTCACAATAAGACTTTGTTGTAGATGAGCAGTGAAAATTATTTCCTGAAAGGCATGTAAACTGTGGTATGCATTTGTTATTCCAAAGTTGAGTTATTTCCTGGGTGCTGGCCTGCCCATTAGGTTTATTGCGTTAGTCCCCGAGGGCACACATTTGCAGAAGTGATTTAACTGCAGAATCCAAAAACAAGGCTGTAAGTCTTGTTTTGTTTTTGTTTTCTTTCTGAGTAGATGTTGTTACAGAAAGCACGGTAAGATCTTACTGATTGTAATAAGCCTCAGAAAAAGGTCTGAAAAGTTTTGAGTCCTTTAGCTGCAATGCTGACTTGTGACAATCACCATACCGCGCGTCCCAGAGCTCTTGCTTTAATTCAGATTTACTTTGGCGGGGGTGATGCATTCCTCTGAGTGTGTGTGTGGTGTATCATTTCCTTATGTGTTGTGAGTGCACAGCCACATTTTTATTCTAAAGTCTAATCACTGGTCTGTCTCAGTGCACA